>JAQJVL010001027.1:0-147500 GCA_035578905.1 Stictocephala bisonia
TATTGAAACAACCCATTTAAACAAAAATTTACTTTCATACGTAAATTTCGTACCATGTATTAAATCGATTTCTGTTTAAAGGACTTCATTCAATTTCCTTTCGTCAACTTCAGCACTTCCTTTTCCCCTTTATCAACCCCTTTCTGCAAAATGTTGTTTTTCTTATCACATCTCACTGATTTATATTACATATCGACAAACGGAACGAGATGTTGTTTTGATAATATTATTTTTAAAACATTGGTCTTCACTGTAGAGATACTATTTGACGAATCAAGATGATAAAATCATCAAATTAAGATGAATTCCACGTTTAAGCAAAGTATTACTATACAACAGGTAGAACTACTAGGCAAAAAATCACTATTGTTACAATGATTTGTTGCATTGGGGAACATGATGATGTTCGTGTTTAAATACAGGTTAAGAAAATGCAAATATGGATTATGTTTTACGTAAAAACACAACAGAAGGAATTTTTCACTAAGTATTGTAAGCTGCGTAAATGTAATTACAGTAGAATGATTCTAATTCACACTAATAATGGAATGTTAGCTAGAGGATTTTATTTTAAGCTTCTCTCTTTAAAAGCAGCAGATTTTAAGCTGATAACTCGCGTAATAAAATAGTTACCATTAGATAAATATGGTATACCTCCCAATTTAGTTTATTTTATTAAGGCTTCAGTATATTTTATAAAAAGTATAAAAAATATTCTTTAAGGTATTTGCAGCTGAGAATAGAAAATGATTAATACAACCTGTTTCCTTGATAGAGATTTTAAATACAATTTATCTGACTTGATTTGAGTATCTAAAAGACAAGTATTGACACGATTAACAACTGATATAGATCGAGATGTTTTTACTAAAACAAGATACATAATGGAAGAATAATGGGTGAAAGGCGTAAATCTGGTGCCAGACAAGAGCTTTGTCCCAACTCAGATCTCGTCATTGTCGTGATAAATCTGAGCCATCACAAACTTGATGGGAATTTATCTCGTACTTCTCCTTATTGTTACATTTATCTGAATGCTTAAATGTTTTGTCATGTTTGAAAACCAGTCGTAATAACTTAGCTTGTTTGTAGATATAATTCATTTTATGTATTGGGAATACCATAGCATTCTTTAATATTTGACCTACTCTGATTATGAATTGGTTTCATGCGAACTTGCAAAGGCGATTTCCATAAATCTTGTGACTGAATTTTTATAATATTTCGTTAGTAAAATGTTATTTTAGCTTAATGCTGTTTTAGAAAGATTATTATTATTATTAAATCAATAACTTATTACCCATTGTACAGTTTTGTTTGTTATTAATGAAATCAAATTAAAAAACGTATAACATATAGTTTTGATAGAGCATTTAAAAATATAAATGTAGAAGAATTAAAATTGAAATGTAATTTAATTTAATACGTACAAATAATATTAAAAAGTTAAATTTACAGTATTGTAAACTGTAATGTTTGTGACACAAAGCAAGTTTTGGGTTTTAGAGGTTTTCTAAATTAAAAAATTCCTTTTCGGAAAGGCTATTTGCATGAATTAAATCAAAGTTAAGACTAAAATTTAAATTGGACGGGCTTGTAACGGCTCAAATACGTTCATGAAGGGTGAGTGTTTAAGGATGCCCTAGGGGCAGATCTAAGGGCTTGTAACGGCTCAAATACGTTCATGAAGGGCAAGTGTTTAAGGATGCCCTAGGGGCAGATCTAGGGCTTGTAACGGCTCAAATACGTTCATGAAGGGTGAGTGTTTAAGGATGCCCTAGGGGCAGATCTAAGGGCTTGTAACGGGTCAAATACGTTCATGAAGGGCAGGTGTTTAAGGATGCCCTAGGGGCAGATCTAAGGGCTTGTAACGGCTCAAATACGTTCATGAAGGGCAGGTGTTTAAGGATGCCCTAGAGGCAGATCTAAGGGCTTGTAAACGGCTCAAATACGTTCATGAAGGGCAGGTGTTTAAGGATGCCCTAGGGGCAGATCTAAGGGCTTGTAACGGCTCAAATACGTTCATGAAGGGCAGGTGTTTAAGGATGCCCTAGGGGCAGATCTAAGGGCTTGTAACGGCTCAAATACGTTCATGAAGGGCAGGTGTTTAAGGATGCCCTAGGGGCAGATCTAAGGGCTTGTAACGGCTCAAATACGTTCATAGAAAAGGGCAGGTGTTTAAGGATGCCCTAGGGGCAGATTCTAAGGGCTTGTAACGGCTCAAATACGTTCATGAAGGGCAGGTGTTTAAGGATGCCCTAGGGCAGATCTAAGGGCTTGTAACGGCTCAAATACGTTCATGAAGGACAGGTGTTTTAAGGATGCCCTAGGGGCAGATCTAAGGGCTTGTAACGGCTCAAATACGTTTCATGAAGGGCAGGTGTTTAAGGATGCCCTAGAGGCAGATCTAAGGGCTTGTAACGGCTCAAATACGTTCATGAAGGGCAGGTGTTTAAGGATGCCCTAGGGGCAGATCTAAAGCCTTCCTTTTGAGACAACAACAAACAATTTATTTAGATGAAACGGGAAAACATCTTTTCCTATTTTTGATTTTTTATGCATCATCAAGATACAAACGAAGGACTTCGATATATCTACTGGGCGTCATATGTTTAAATGATACTAGATATATGAAACTAGATTTTATTTCATATAGCCAGAAAATAATGATATAAGAGTGGATGGTGATTGCTCTCCAAAGAAGATGAAAATTAGCAAAATTTTCATTAGCAGTGAGTAAAGCCTGTAAGTTACGGTGATCTGAGAAAACCTGCGATAAGTTACGATGATCTGTGAAAACCTGAGATAAGTTATGGTGATCTGAGAAAACCTGAGATAAGTTACGGTGATCTGAGAAAACCTGAGATAAATTACGGTGATCTGAGAAAACCTGAAATAAGTTACGGTGATCTGAGAAAACCTGAGATAAATTAAGGTGATCTGAGAAAACCTGAGATAAGTTACGGTGATCTGAGAAAACCTGAGATAAGTTACGGTGATCTGAGAAAACCTGAGATAAGTTACGATAAAGTAACATAAATAAGATAATGTTAAAGTTCTAAAAAGGAATAGTCATAATAAAGTCAAAAGTTGTAATAAACAACAAAGCTTTCTACTATATTGCATACTACGGTGTTTTACTTTGGCAGAAACTTGTTGAAGCATTATCTCACAATTGAAAACTTGTCTTATTATGAGGTCTAGTGAGTGTTCTGAGGCTTTAAATTCTTTGTAAACAATGGACAAACAACAACTTATCAATTGACAAATATTAATAGAAATGGGACATTAATGCTTACCATTAATGAACGCCAATATCAGGTATAAATAAATAACTACAGTAATGGTATTATGGTCCATTATGTTGAACTTCAGGTAAAAGTTAAGTCAATGTTTGGTTAAAGTCTGGACCCACCGACTACCCTTACACGTACAGTGGTACTGACCCACCGACCACCCTTACACATACAGTGGTATTGAACATTAATTAAAAGAACAGTTTATAAATATCTTGGAAATATTTGCTAGAGTTATTTACTGGATATTTTTACTTTGTTGAAAGAACCAAACGCATATATTAAATATGTTAGAACAGTTATAGAATTGTGAATCATTTTTAATTTTCAAAAATAATATAATTATTAAAAATCAATTCGAAATGTATTGTATTTTGTTTCTTAAAAATTAATAATTACACAACGTAGATAGAAATCAACATTTTTATAGTAAAAAAGTAGTAACTCATACATAGTATATTTTTCTGTTTGTACAATCGATCTCTAATCAAAAATATAAATAAACTTTGCTCATACAATCAATCAATATCGAACTTACTTGAGCAAGGAGCCGTTCACGCTCCAGTTGGATTAATTTACCAGAAAGCTTTGACTCAAGTTTCCGTAGTTTCCGTTTACCGTAGTTGTGTGAAGTCGTCACTAGATGAGATGCCTCTGGCTTCTCCCATGTTAAGGTTTAACAATGTGCAACTTGTACGTCAGAGCACTTCCTTTAAGTTAAACATTTTATCTGTCTTTAGTTAATTAGTATTGTGTGACTTTTTGAATTTTAAATAAACTTGAAATGTTTTTATAATGTTATTTTATATGTTATGTAATGATGGTTTTATTTTGCGCCCATCTTTTTGGAACGAGTTATGTATTATGAAGTTACCATTTAGTTTATGGGTTATCGTTTTAGGTATTTAATTTACTACTAAAATAACACATAACGTCAGTTAGTCAAAATGTATGACACGACGAATATGTATGTAATTAATACTGGCAAAAATTGCTCGGATGCGTAATACACGACACCAAGTGCAAGACACTGTAGGCACCGGGTCACGTTTATCTCAGAAGCTGGACTGACTCCAGAGTGCGATTGGACGACTTGCACATGACCTTGGCCAAAGTCCATGGTGAGATACTTGCCAGTGTAAACTAGGCGGCCCAATGTCCTTTACTTTGTGAAGGTTCTAGATCACAGAGTAACTTGGCTCTCTATGTACCACGAACATAGACGTAGTCCACTGGAACAGTAAGATGATGGAAGGAATTCAGAGTCTTTTCTCTTGTACTCCAAGAGTTTCTGATCTGGACCAAGGAGTAGGCAATGATAAGTAGCAGAACGTTCTGCCACTTATTATGAACTAAATCACTGATCATAACTTATCATAATTGGTTTGATTTAACTTTACAACTGTATTGATAAACACTACCATAAACTCTAAGATAACTCTCTCATTTTTGAAACTCGACATCAAGATGAATGTGTTAATTCCTATTTGAACGTGAGTTCAAATTACCAAAGCTAGAATAATGCGATAGTTGGGAGTTTGTATTGTAGTTTCAAATAGTTTCAGTTAGAAGTATGAGGGGAGAAGAGACCCTTTACAGCAAGTTACCCCTTCAAAGGCAAGCTGATAAAGACGTAAATTAGTGCCCTTAGTGGGCTGAAAAATTTTCGATAGTGAATTCACAAAAGGTTTGAGCAAGAGACTAGACATGTAATTAGTTTGCAAATATTACAAGTAAATTAAATATATTTGCTATATGAAAGACTAAAGAGGATCTTTTGGGTGTATATGAAGGCGATAGAGATCTGCTTTTGAAAGAGAAAGGCATTAAACTATCATTTCAAGAATATGTGAATTGAAAAATAAAATAAAATTGAAATGGATGTCGTATTGCTATTTTAAACAAAATATATATATTTACATCAATACTAACTACAGTTCGGTAGTAAACGTCATAAGACAGCTGGTAATGAATAATCTTAGAAAAGATGAAAGTGTTCACACATTATTTGTTTATTGTTTTTGTCATTGTTATTGTCCCATGTTTATACATGTTATGTTTTATATAATAAGGCAAAAAAAGATGCGGTAAGAGATAAATAGAAATGGCAACAATGCACGTAATGTAATAATAACAACAAAATAAACATACTGTAAGAACAGTTTATAAAGCATTTATTTATACTATCACGACTAAGTTTTAATGCAAAAATGTTATAATTTGTTGTTAGAAACTTATATTTTGCTAATAATACTGAAAGACATCTAAAAACATTATAAACATGGTTTTTAAAAGATTAAAACTAGCTTATTATTTAATATTGGTAATTTGTATATCAGGGCTAGAAGACAATATAAATGATATAATATCATATTACACGTAAAACAAATTTGTTGTTTGTAATCGTAACATGGAATATTTATTTATTATTTAACTGTTTCATAAGTTATTGAAACAAGCCATGAAACAAAACAATACTTTCATACGTAATTTCGTACCATTGTATTATATCGATTTCTGTTTAAAGGACTTCATTCAATTTCCTTTCTGTCAACTTCAGAACTTCCTTTTCCCCTTTATCAACACCCCTTTCTGCAAAATGTTGTTTTCCTTATCATATCTCACTGATTATATTACATATCGACAAACGGAACGAGATGTTCTTTTGATAATATTATTTTAAACATTGGTCTTCACTGTAGATATACTATTTGACGAATCAAGATGATAAAATCATCAAATCAAGATGAATTCCGCGTGTAAGCTATTACTATACAACAGGTAGAACTACTAAACGAAAATCACTATTGTTACAATGATTTGTTACATTGGAGAACATGATGCTGTTCGTGTTGAAATAAAGGTTATGAAAATGCAAATATGGATTACGTTTTACGTAAAAACACAACAGAAGGAATTTTTCACTAAGTATTGTAAGCTGCGTAAATGTAATTACAATACAATGATTCTAATTCACCTCTAATAATGGAATGTTAACTAGAGGATTATATTTTAAGCTTCTCTCTTTAAAAGCAGCAGATTTTAAGCTGATAACTCTCGTAATAAAATAGTTACCATTAAATAAATATGGTATACCTCCCAGTTTAGTTTATTTTATTAAGGCTTCAGTATATTTTATAAAAAGTATAAACAGATATTCTCTAAGGTATTTGCAACTGAGAATAGAAAATGATTAATACAACCTGTTTCCTTGATAGAGATTTTAAATACAATTTATCTGACTTGATTTGAGTATATGAAAGACAAGTATTTCATTGACACATTAACAACTAATATAGATTGAGATGTTTTTACTAAAACAAGATACATAAAGGAAGAATAATGGGCGAAAGGCGTAAATCTGGTGCCAGACAAGAGCTTTGTCCCAACTCAGATCTCGTCATTGTCGTGATAAATCTGAGCCATCACAAACTTGATAGGGAATTTATCTCGTACTTCTCCTGATTGTTACATTTATCTGAATGCTTAAATGTTTTGTCATGTTCAAAACCAGTCGTAATAACTTAGCTTGTTTGTAGATATGATTTATTTTATGTATTGGAATACCATAGCATTCTTTAATATTTGACCTACTCTAACTATGAATTGGTTTCATGCGAACTTGCAAAGGCGATTTCCATAAATCTTGTGAATGAATTTTCATAATATTTCTTTAGTAAAATGTTATTTGAGCTTAACGCTGTTATAGAAAGATTATTATTATTACTAAATCAATAACTTATTACCCATTGTACAGTTTTATAATGTTATTTATGAAATCAAATTAAAAAACGTATAACATATAGTTTGATATAGCCATTTAAAAATAAAATGTAGAAGAATTAAAAATGAAATTTAATAAGTACAAATACAATTTAAAAAGTTAAATTTACAGTATTGTAAACTGTAATGTTTGTGACACAAAGCAAGTTTTGGGTTTTAGAGGTTTTCTAAATTAAAATTCCTTTTCGGAAAGGCTATTTACATAAATTAAATCAAAGTAAGACTAAAATGTAAATTGGACGGGCTTGTAACGGCTCAAATACGTTCATGAAGGGCAGGTGTTTAAGGATGACCTAGGGGCAGATCTAAGGGCTTGTAACGGCTCAAATACGTTCATGAAGGGCAGGTGTTTAAGGATGACCTAGGGGCAGATCTAAGGGCTTGTAACGGCTCAAATACGTTCATGAAGGGCAGGTATTTAAGGATGCCCTAGGGGCAGATACAAAGTCTTCCTTTTAAGACAACAATGAACAATTTATTTAGATGAAACGGGAAAACATCTTTTCTTATTTTTGGATTTTTTTAGCATCATCAAGATACAAACGGAGGACTTCGATTATGTCTATTGGGCGTAGTATGTTTAAATAATACTAGATATATGAAACTAGATTTTATTTCATATAGCCAGAAAATATTGATATAAGAGTGGATGGTGATTGCTCTGCAAAGAAGATGAAAATTACCAAAATTTTCATTAGCAGTGAGTAAAGTCTGTAAGTTACGGTGATCTGAGAAAACCTGAGATAAGTTACGGTGATCTGAGAAAACCTGAGATAAGTTACGGTGATCTGAGAAAACCTGAGATAAGTTACGATGATCTGAGATAACCTGAGATAAATTAAGGTGATCTGAGAAAACCTGAGATAAGTTACGGTGATCTGAGAAAACCTGAGATAAGTTACGATAAAGTAACATAAATAAGATAAAGTAAAAGTTCTAAAAAGGAATAGTCATCATAAAGTCAAAAGTTGTAATAAACAACATAGCTTTCTATTATATTGCATACTACGGTGTTTTACTTTGGCAGAAACTTGTTGAAAAATTATCTCACAATTGAAAACTTGTCTTATTATGGGGCCTAGTGAGTGTTCTGAGGCTTTGCATTCTTTGTAAACAATGGTCAAACAATAACTTATCAATTGACAAATATTAATAGAAATGGGACATTAATGCTTACCATTAATGAACGCCAATATCAGGTATAAATAAATAACTACAGTTATGGTATACATTATATGTTACGTGCGAGACATTTAACTCCTGTTATAATCATTTATAAATAGAATACATTGTGTTAAAACTTCAATTATATAGTAAAAAAAATAGTTTATATAATTTAGTTTATTATAACTGCGTTGATTATAACTGGTCCATTATATTGAACTTGAGGTAAAAGTTAACTCCATGTTTGGTAAAAGTCTGGACCCACCGACCACCCTTACACGTACATTGGTAGTGACCCACCCGCCCACCCTTACACGTACATTGGTATTGACCCACCCGCCCACCCTTACACGTACATTGGTACTGACCCACCATCCCACTCTTACAGGTACAAGGCCCCATAATAATCAGCGTTAAATACATAACGTGTTTAATAGGTCCAAGTCAATTGCCAACTGTCGTATTAATAGAGTAAGGTGGGTGAGTACTTATCTTAGGCAACAATAACACCAAATAAAAGTACAGTTTTTAAGCTAAAAAAGCATCAAACGATCCTCAATTCAGTAAATATTTGAAATTGTTTTACTTTTAAATGATTAAATTGCTATATAATACGTGAAGCGTTTTCTTTGTTTAAGTAACTCCTCCAACATTATCAGATCCATTTTAACGATTAGGCCTAAGCAATAAAAAAATCACCCCTATTCGTAGTTGTGCAATAAGGCTGTCATTATTCAATATTTTCACCCTGAAGGGCATAGGAAACCTCCAAAGTACGATTTTCTAACACAGAAAGAATACAGAAAGAATACTTTAGTAAGTCGAAAAGTAAAAGCTCTTCGAGGGTAAATAATGTTTGTAAAAATAGTGTATTTATGCCGTTGGAATGTAAACAAAGATATTGCTTATATTGCTCAGAAGGTTAAAGGGCTTTCGTAGTTTTGGAAAGGGTAAGTTTGTTTCACAGAGAAATTCCTATGCGGTTTGTATATACGTTTTTGATTTAAGCTAAATCATAACATTGGGTGTTTATAGTAATAGTGAGGTAGCAACGCAAGTAAAGGAAATACGTTGTTGTAAATAAATTGACATATTATGGTTTTACTTGATATAGTGTGCCTACTATTTCAAGTCAAAAGTCACACACCGAAGCCGAAGGCCGAGGTGTCACGAGTGCAAAGGGGTTACCCTCGATACGTGCAGCAATGTCCCCTTTTATTTTAATATTTGAAAAATGGAAATGGAAGAGAAATACCTTGACAATAAACAATACTGCAACAAGTGGTTTAAGTTTACATCCAATCTTTTGCTGCGTAATTATAGAACACAAAAAACCGAAATGTAAATATAATTTGCCCTCAGTTAGGGGTTCCGTGTGTGGGGAAACTGCACTCGTATATTAACGTAGGGATGGTGAAATGCAAATGGCAACATAACAATCTGCCGAGAGAACGCGCTCCAGTTTGCATATTCAACCCGTGAAGGGGATGTTTAACAGCGCAGATGTTAAGAAGGTACAATATTTTACTAGGGAATAAACTATGTAGATTGAATTACGTGTATATTCTTGTTTTATGTATTAAAAATCTTAAATATTTGTTTCTTATACACAAATTCAACGATTATTACATATATGACCAAATACTAACACACTTAAAATGTGTTTACCATCAGGCAATAATTGAATCAATATTTTCATAAGAGCTGAATAATGACATAACTATAGAAACCCATATTTCTAAGCTAAAATTTTAATAGGCCTATTTAGTTCAAAAACCTTTTATAATAAGGCATATGTTTATATAACATATATATCAATGACGTTATGGCCCAAGACCATAAGTTGTGGTAAAGTGGATAAGAGGATATAACAGTTATAACTTCACCATATAAATAAAGGTTTTTTAATGTCATTATAACCGCTTTCAAATATTAGCCAAGATACAAATGTGTTGCTTGCCAATTAAATTTTGTTGGAACATGAAGAATCTTCAGCAATAATGTGACAAAATACACGCAGGAAAAGTTAGGTTTCATGTAATGTCAGAAACCAATACGCAATTTTCAAAGTTGGACGTCAAAGCAAATTAAAGATACCTGCAACAGATATTCCTTGGTTTAGATATATTATGGGTATGTGGGTTTTGAATAAATCTGTAAATGACATTTATGAAAATAAAGTGTGTTGGTTTAATACCAAGCATTTAAAAATAAGTTCATACTTTATAAGTAATATCATAGAAACATTATTTTACTTTACAAATTTTAAATTTCATTAAATCACTCTTCGAGTTAGTATAAGATGGGGCTGTGTTATTAAATATATGTTCCACTCCAAGTAAATAAAGATTTTACATTATAAGCTTAACGTAGGCTATTATATATTATGAAAATGCTAAAGCATTCTGCAACAATGGGATGAAGGAAAAAGATGAACAAAAGGTCCGTCAGAGCGAGTGAAAAGTTGGTGGAAAAGAACACCTGCAAGCCCACCTGGTCAAGTTTCTCTCCCAACTTTTCAAGTTGAAAGCCCTCTTTAAATAAAAAGCTACAACTCTTTATGTTTTTGGTTGGACAGTGTATAATTTTTATTTTCAAACATTTGATTTTATAAATTAACTTCACATTTAGTGTAAAGAACTGCTTCAAATATGTAACCTAATCTATTTATATAACTAAGAGAAATCGTAATTTTATTGTTTAAAACCAATATCGATAAAATATGATTTTATACATTTCAAATAATTAGCATATTTGATATATTCTTAAAAAAATAATGAAAGTGCTTAGAAAATAGACATAAATATTTTGAATTATATTTCTTGGGTTATGTAATAATATGTACTACAAAATGTCCAGTTAATTCGAAGGCTCCTGATTGGTTGAATTCAAATAGACTCTAAGGTTAGAGTTTATGTGACTGCCTTCTTTCGTCTTTTAACCAGACTTGAATGTGTTAACATCTTGTATTCTAGAGAAAAGTTGTTTTAAAATATAAAAAGTAAAAAAGTTATTAAGTTTGAATTTTTAGTAATTTTATTAATTTGCCAGTTTTCATTTGTTCTTTAGGTACAGTTTTATTTTAATTGAGGAGAAGCATATTCTATTTGAGTTCCTGTTTTAGTGGGTAAGTACTGTTTTAATGGCCTTCAATTTTTGTTTAAATCATACATGAAGTGAAAGGAAATAAATCCAGTTAACTCTTTATTTATACAACAGAAGTTGATAAATGATTTGACTGAAGGTTTAAGCACTGTAATATATAAAAGTGGTATAGCTTCTATAGATTACTATTGTGGTTATTATAGATGGATATAGATTTATTTACATTTTAATTTTCTCTTCCATTGGCCACTACAACAGTATCCGATTTCAATACGTAATAACTATAATGATAATAATAATTCATGAATGGATCCACAAGGACCGATGCTGGGCTGTGCTCTCCAGCTGCCTCACTAAGTAAGTCAACACCGGGGGACTTGAAGTGCGATCTGTCCATCCACTAACACGAGAACAGAACTAGGACCTCCCACTTAGCCACGGACCCTTTGTGTTTTGTAATATAATTTGTTTAACACAGAAAAGTTTAAATGATTCTTTTGCTATAATGGCATAGTTTTAGAAAGATATGATTTATAGAAAGATATATTTTTTGAACTTCTTGAAACAAAAACATCTGAAAATGTTACATTTTATTTTATACTTTTGGAGCTTTCAATATAAACATATTATTATTATAAAAATGTGCCTACATTCTCATGTCAAACTAAATTTCAGTAGGTATATATGCAAATGTTTAAGACCCGTGTCAATACCTCATTGAAGGAGACAAATATTTAGATTTATGTGTGTTACTTCCATTCCAAAATACCAAGTCGTATTACAAAAGGCGTATTACCACTCAGTGCATATGGTTGCATGTTGCCATGATGGTGTAGTCTGGTTACTAACTGAATTCAACTTGTAAAGAACAAAGTAGTGTAGCAATATAGTGTATGATTTATTGCCAGCTACCATTTATTAACTTGAAGTGATATAAAAGATGTGTTGTATACTTAGACAAAACTCCAAAATTCATTAGATATTAATGAAAATAAAAATATCAAGTGATTCTGCAACAAAGCTAAATCCAACCCATCAAGACATTTAAAACCTGCCTCACTAATTATATTTGCGCTAGCAAATACCTCCGTAAAACAGCGTAGGGGGCACTATGTAACTATGCGATCCATTTTTTGGACAAACTCCCCGCAATCACATGTCTGATCTAGTGTCATTCCACATTTGTATTTCCAGTAGAAGTATTTCTATCTTCCCACTCCAGTTCGGAACCGAACCAACAATGACATTCCCTACGAGGGAGTATTGACATCTAACCACCTACAAGTATTGACGGATCCGTTATTAAGGAACTTATTTCGTCCATCAAAACTGTTCCACGCTACAGACTAGCTAGTTTTGGGCGAGAAATTTGATCTGCTCAACTGGAAAGCAGTACTACAGGTGGGTTTCCAGATTTTAAGCGTCTGTTCTGATTTGGAAGATCCTGTGGAATAGGGAGGTGCGGGACATTCAAGATCTTATTGAATTTTTTAAAGTAATTCCTCCTCACGGCTTATTTCTGGAAGAGCTATATTGCACAGCACCGAGAGCTGGCTCTATTAAGTTGGACATCAATCGCTTTAGTATGTACGCTATTGAGCCATACGGGAGCACTGTATTCAGCAGCTAAATAAACCAGTTACAAAGCCGTATAACGCAGGACGTGTGCGTTAGCTCCCGAGTTGTTCCAGCAATATGATTTAGTACATTTGCCCAGGTTTTATTTGTAGCTTGAAGATGGCTTTTAAACGTCAGTGATCGATCTAAGATTACTTCTAGTTACTGTAGATGATCATTATGGAAGAGTTTTGCACCATTTAGAAAGATGTTTAATTTTCCATTGGCTTGTCAGTTACTTCGTTTATTATGGGTTAAGATTTTAGCTTCCAGGTTTTAAAATATTCTTCGAGGGTTGCAAGATTATTTGTGAGTAGTAAATGTAGTAATAGCTCTACAAATTAAGGAACTAAGGGACCAATAGGAATTCAGGTTACATGGTATTGGTCTGCCTTTTAGCTATGTGACGAGCTTGTTAGTCAGTTAACTAGGCGACATTCTAACCCTGGCCACCATCCAACTTGGACACTCCAGATCTCTCTAACATGCTAATGGCAACTGTTGTGCGGGAACTGTTAGTACGTTATTATGTATGTATGTTGGTAATGTATCCACCATTAATCCACTTAAGCCTAAGATCTAAAGTACTGTTAAATATCTTAAGTTTTCATAGGGTATGGAATATTAGGTGAGTCTTAAAACAATTTATTTAAACTCCAAAAATGTTGTATATTTATTATTACCTCTATAAACATTTCTGTATCCAAACTAATAGTTTTCATTTTGTTCAAAAATAGAGCGTCGTCAAAATAATTTAGTTAACTGGTTTACTTGAGCTGTACTTTACTTCTAAACAACTAGTGATTTACACTCCACAAGTACTAAGACTGTTCCAGCCTGCTGGATAAACTACTCAGACCAAGTTACTATCTAACAATGTCTATGTTGAAGGGAAACTCGATGTAAAGGGTTTTCCTCCATAATACCTACCATTTGAAACTGTTATTTGGTGCAAACTACAATCTCTAGTCGATTGTTTTACTTACAACGTACTTCACGTCTATATTACTTATCAGTTTCACTTCACCAAGTACTATGACTGTTCCAGCTTGCTGGATAAAATAAACAGACCAAGTTACTATCCAACGAGCCGTCGTTGTTGAACAGAAATTCGATACAAAGGGTCTTTCTCCCATCTGAAACTGTTCTACAGTAAACAAATACATATCTAGTTTACTGTGTTAGTAGTTGATGTACTTCCTTCTTGCACATCACGTCCTACTTGTGAGTTTCAAACTGTTTGAGCAACTAGAAAGAATTTATTTCCATGCGACTATGTATTTCTTTGCTTATTCATCTAGATATATAAATAACCATGATCATTAAAGAAAACAACTTATAATTCATTCTACGATATTTATGTACAGTAAAAAAACTCTATATTAAATCACTCCTTTTATAATAATCATTCAACTAACTTTGCCATAGCTAAATAAATTGACAATTTAAGGAGCTGAGAAAGTACTTTTGCATAATTAATTTGCAAGTCAAAGACGCAAAATTTCACTCCACCTTTTACCCCTCCCCATTGCACTAACAACCCCCACTTTTACCCTGACACCTCATTATTTTACCACGAGAATACTCTAGGCATTTAACACAGTCTCAGAAATTTTGTGTTGAAGAAAGTACAAGGCAAACACTTTCTAACCATTCGTACAGTCTTTTAAAATTCACTTTCAGATAAAATTTGAATTACAAACATATGTTTGGTAAATTTATAACTGAACACTTTTTTCTATTGGTTATACACATTCAACATTTTCTACGTATTGCATGAGACTGTATTTGTAAAATCCCTAAAGTATTAGAATTCTACTTAAAGGATATAAGATATGTGGAAAAAGCAGGATTAAGTAATCTGGATAAGAAAAGCCTTTCTATTTAATCAGAAATATATCTTCCTTTTGAAATATGAGGTTACTTGTCTTTGGGCAAACATTTGAAAGGAATAATCCGTCTTGACTAAACTGTAGGTTAGATGCTGTTTACCCAAATGTATGTCCTTTTAATATAATTTTCCAATAATGTGTATTGAACGTTGCGCATTAACATGGAACAACTTATTTATTTAAAATTGCTTAAGGATATCATGAAAGTATATAATTTAATAAAAAATATGTTTACTTAATAGTTAGCATTTTATTTAACTTTAGTACCTTTTCTCATATTAGAGTAATTTTTAGTTTTTTTTCTGAATGTTATTTGTAATTACACAACAATCACTACTTACCAATGAGTTACCATATGTTCCTTCATAACGTATACACGTAACTAATCTTTCTGACACTGCAGCAATAAAGCCTAGTTAAATATAAATTGAACACCTACAAATTTATTAAAATGTGCTTGGGATGTATTCCAAATACGTAAGTCCTAATAGCTAGTCAGTAAGTGAATTAAATTGATTATAAAAAGCACAACCTTGTCAGACGTTACGTACTAGAATATAATTTTATGTAACTTAATATCTTCTGAAAACTTTATCTCAAGTTAGTGTTTAACAATTTATTCAATAAAAGTCAACTTGGCTCACCGGCATTAAAAGTTTATGATTGAAGTTAGAAACTTGTTAGTCCTGATGTAAAGTCTTAGAGAACCTAAATACAGAATATTACTGATCCCAGCAATTCATTAGACCCACCCCTCCACCCCGCTGAGGTTACGGACCAATTAAAGCAATTAACAACTAAATCAATAACGTTGGTAGTGTTTATTTCAAATGAAATGTCATTGCTAAAAACAGACTCTGTAAAAAGGGTGGCCTCAAAGTTTTTTTTATTATTTTACACGAATATAAACAAAAAATAAAGTTTTATAGTTAAATAATTGTTTAATTATATTCATAATATTGAAATATTCTGAATCAAAAAGGAACCTCGTACATCAAAAGAAAAGTATGAGAAAATCATTTTGAAATAACACTACAAAAGTTAAACTGTGATAAATGCCCTTTCAACTATATATTTTTATCAATTTTGTCATTTTAAACCAAACTACCGTAAATTGACCCTTAAAACAACAAAAATAATAGTAATAATAAATATATTTGTCAAACAATGACATTGTAACATAATTTACAAAGCACTTCAAATAAAATGTATATTACAATGATATATACCTCAGTTAAAAATAAAAATATACATTTACTCGTTTACATTTATTTGTTATATGTTTAGCAGCTTTATTCCTGAGAACAATTTTAAGTTTAAGACAAAGCCTGTTTGGAGGAAATCGAAATAAATTATATTTCAAAAATTTTAGGAGTAAAATGTAATTACAGTAAATAAGTATATTAAAAATAATATATTTTCCCCAAAAAAACTACGCCTGTAACTAGAATTGCTGTTAAATACTTTTGTAAAATAAAAATAGAATGTAGTATACCACTAACCAATTATCAGATATAACATTAATAATATTAACTCAAACACAGCTATTTATGGCAAATTTGTTACCTATAAATATTACAAACATACACATACAAAACCAAAAGCCATTGATTAAAATTACTTATACGAAGTTGAAAAGTTTTTGAATTTGTTTCTATTTTAATACATTGGATGTTGTTACCTTATCATATCCACTGTAAATAGTCATTCTCTTAGTTTATCTAGAATGAATTTATGTTCCCTACAGTTTTGATTTTGTTTATTTATTAACTATGAATTCATGCTATTATAAAAGTATGTCTTTTTTAGCTAGAGCGTATTTGTTGGTTTTGGAAAAATAAACCAGTTTGTTACAGAAATATCAAACAAGTTTATCACTGAATTTTCAATCTAAATTTCAGTTACCTTTATCATTTTCGGCAAATGATTAACACAAACATATCTATAGCTAGCTATTTGAAACACTACACACGACTAATTAACGAACGGCGAGTCAGATGTGTAATGTCTTGCTCAAAGGAAGTGCTCTGACGTACAAGTTGCGCATTGTTAAATCTTAACATGGGAGAAGCCAGAGGCATCTAGTGACGACTTCACACAACTACGGAAAACGGAAACTACTGAAACTTGAGTCAAAGCTTTCTGGTAAATGAATCCAACTGGAGCGTGAACGGCTCTTGGTTGAACTTCAGCTATTGATTAATGTACTGTTCAATTAATATATAAAGCAAGACGTATTGAATGTTTTTTTAAAATATTTTAACGTGATCGGCTTTACGTCAGCTAATTGAATAATGACATTAATTCTTCATATTTTTGAAAATAGCATACAGATTTAGTATGCATATAATAAAATTTAAGTCAAAACATAAAGAGATAATCACATACATAGTTTTAAGGTTAGTTTGAATTTCGAGAAAAGAGATTAAGAAATATAAAATTTATTTATTTTGTAAATTACTGTCTGTATTTTATGATTGTATGTATGGAAAAATAAATTACTTTCATGATTCTGAGCTATGATTCTTAAACCCACAAAAATAAAAAAAAGATTAAATAAGTTAATTAGGAAGGTTTATATTTACTGTAAATGTTAATGATTCACTAAGACATTTTAAAAATTGAATAGAATTTTCAGTTAAAACATTACATAGGCAATAAAAATTTCCCAATAACGTAAGTACACAATTGTTTTTACACAATAATTGTTTTATTACAGTAAAACTATCTGTTCTGGAAAGAATTAATAAAAATAACTATAATGGAGATGTATATAAATCCATTTACTTAACAGGCTACTGCTCTTGTAGCGTCTGATGAAATTTGGAGAGAATATATCTGTTTCATGAAGATACGAGTGATTCCGTGTCGTCTTCATCAGGAGCACTTGAGAGGAATATCCAGACAAAACTGCACAGAGTTCACAGTTGTGTTCCACACGACACTCTGGATGACCAATCCACGTATTATCGGAAAAAAAGTGTTCGGGGTGAAGTCGGAAGGTACGTGGGAAGTATGCTTCCACAATGTAACCGTTCAATGTTTGTAAGGAAGAGATCCTTATTTCTAAATTCATCTGTCTTAGTAACAAAGGGCTTTGAGACTGATTGTAAATATTTATATAAAAAATTAATGTAAATATTTGATGTTGAATATTATGGTTTTTAAACTTATTTCAACGTCAAGCTCGTTTAGATTTCGAAGCTAAAATATGTGTCATTGTTAAAAAACAATTCAAATTCATATAAAACGTGTGTTTGATGTAGGTTATAACAATTTTATATTGAAGATGATAATCTATAATAATATATAGATAAATATGAGTTTAAAAATGTGGTCTCTTATCGCCAAGTAAGATAATCCTCCCTTAATTTAATTAATTTACTATAGTCTGTTTAGAGAGAAATAAAAAATAACAAAATAAAACATTTATACAAGAAATCATTCATATTATTATTTGTTTATTTATAATATTGCAGGTTTCCTTATGCGAAACAACTTTATTGAGATGAAAGCGGTTCAATATAAAACCTGTCTTTTGATTTGGCTTGGTCACTAACCCTGATTTTGTGTAAATTGGTTTCAGATGTCCGAGGTGTATTTTTACGCAATTTTCCCAATTTTCGGATCAGTTCTTATCATCCGGAATAATTAAAATGAAAATCTGAGTTATATGTACAAATTTCCTTTAAGATTTCAGTTACAACAATAATATATTTAGAAGTACAGTTTGTGACAAGTGATTTTATAATCAATTACGTGTTTATGCCTGGAATACTGTGTCGTCAGAATAATGATATGCCAGAGTAAGAGTGCAGGCTCTTAGTGAAGTATGGTGAAGGGCAGGTCAACATTGGAAATTTACCATGCACAATAATAAATTTGTTATTTTTGGTGTAATTTATTTATCTACAATACAACAAAACTAAACATAATATAAAAATTGGTAAACTATAAAGCTTATTAAATACATATTATCAAATTAATCATAAATAAAACTTGTAATATTGGTTCTTTTACCCAATTATATTGATGTGAAGATCTATTTCAATAAAATAAAAATATTAAAAGCATTTATTCCATAAAAATTAAAGCTTGTATAACAAATAATATTGTCTATTTTAAACATTAAAAATTTGATAAAGTACATAATTTAAACCAAGGAATCCATGCATCATTTTGCCCACAAGTGTTAGAAGCCATCAGTATTAGGGAGGAGAGGGGAGGGGAGGAGAATAAGTGCAGGTTAACTTCCGGTAGTTACCCTCTCACATCCGGTAAGTGGTAGAACCACCCCTCTTGAAGAACGACTTACTCCTCTACTTTCCCACTTCTAACTTGTGAATGACAGAGTCAAGATCGTCGTAAGGGTTTGCTGGTGCTCAAAGTACGCCTATCAAACACCTCCAGCAAGTGCCAGTAAATTCGCAATTTAAAATTGTTAAAATTCAGAAGAAATTGTAGTTTATGTACAGCAGTAATTCAAGTATTTTTTTCAAGTTAGGACAGAGACAGAACGTAATTTGTTATTAAATATTGTTTAAAAAACAATATCCGTACAGGTAAATTACTTACGATACCATATTTTGTTTATAAACAACAAGAATAACTTTAAAATATAAATAAAACAATCTCGCCTCAAACTATTGCCAATCCAAACACCTTGAAATATAAAATTTGATAAAACTACTAGTCATCGTGCAAGTTATGGTGACCAGCTCAATTAAAAAATAACATTCTTTTTTTGCAATCATTAAAATTATAATAATGAGATCACACGGGTTATTGGCCAGGATATGGATAAAAAGATAAAATTGAAAGGAGGAAAAACGAAAAATCAGGTTCATCAACAAAGTGTGAACTAACGCAATTCACACATCAAGATGGTTCCTGATTTGTCATAGTTATTAAGCTGTTTATAAATGACCCATTACAAGGGTCATTCAATCTTACTAGTAACTAAGACTACACTGTTAACTTACACTCCTAACAATCAATACAAATCTATTTTTCCTCATAAATTGAAAATTGGTGTTTCATAAACAAGAATATACTTTATGACGTATTATTATGACATCCGTAGACCAACGGAGCTCAACGATCCGTCATCACCTGTGCCATAAAATCCAAAATGTTTTTGTTTATTACATTAAAAATTACATTAAACATGTTTATCTGATTGATATTTTAACATTTTCGAAAATGAGATAAATTCAATTATTTATATTGAAATTATATTTATTCACCATATCCACCAAGAGAGTCTCTTACATAGTACATTGGGGGAATACTTTCCTTAGAATTTCAGCAATTTTTAAAACATGATGTAAAATAATAGCTTATCATATCTGCTATACATTTAGTTTTTTCCTTGTGAACACCAATATATATTTGCAAAACGTAATCTATGTAAAAGATTACTTATAACATTTCCAAATAAGACTATCCATAATAATAAAAAGTAAATAATAAAAATAGTTATGCTTCATTTTAAAAATAGTACAGCTTTTACTACCCCAAATAAAATCTAATGCTACACAATCCCATGTTATTGGTTTGAAATTCTAGGAACACAAAAATATTTATCTAAAAAATACATTACTGTACATCACATAATAATTATTTTAAAGACAAGTCGAAAACTATTAGTATATTGCTGTATTGAGCCCTAGTTTCAGTTAAAAGAGTGAAGGAGAAGATACCCTTCACAGCGAGTTACCCCTCAACAAAGACGTGCTGAAGACAGTAATTTGGTGTATTTAGTTTACCCAGTGGTCTGGAACTGTCTCACTACTTGGTTAAGTGAAACTCAAGTACATTGCGTCAGCTATAGAGGAATTACGTCATCAAGTTACCTCTCTACAAAGACGTGCTGAGGACATTAATTTGGTATATTTAGTTTACCCAGTGGTCTGGAACAGTCTCACTACTTGGCTAAGTGAAACTCAAGTACATTGCGTCAACTATAGAGAAATTACGTCATCAAGTCACCTCTCTACAAAGACGTGCTGAAGACAGTAATTTGGTATATTTAGTTTACCCAGTGGTCTGGAACAGTCTCACTACTTGGCTAAGTGAAACTCAAGTTCATTGCGTCAGCTATAGAGGAATTACGTCATCAAGTTACCTCTCTACAAAGACGTGCTGAGGACATTAATTTGGTATATTTAGTTTACCCAGTGGTCTGGAACAGTCTCACTACTTGGCTAAGTGAAACTCAAGTACATTGCGTCAGCTATAGAGGAATTACGTCATCAAGTTACCCCTCAACAAAGACGCGCTGAAGACAATAATTTGGTATATTTAGTTTACCCAGTGGTCTGGAACAGTCTCACTACTTGGCTAAGTGAAACTCAAGTACATTGCGTCAGCTATAGAGAAATTACGTCATCAAGTTACCCCTCAACAAAGACGTGCTGAAGACAGTAATTTGGTATATTTAGTTTACCCAGTGGTCTGGAACAGTCTCACTACTTGGCTAAGTGAAACTCAAGTACATTGCGTCAGCTATAGAGGAATTACGTCATCAAGTTACCTCTCTACAAAGACGTGCTGAGGACATTAATTTGGTATATTTAGTTTACCCAGTGGTCTGGAACAGTCTCACTACTTGGCTAAGTGAAACTCAAGTACATTGCGTCAACTATAGAGAAATTACGTCATCAAGTCACCTCTCTACAAAGACGTGCTGAAGACAGTAATTTGGTATATTTAGTTTACCCAGTGGTCTGGAACAGTCTCACTACTTGGCTAAGTGAAACTCAAGTACATTGCGTCAGCTATAGAGAAATTACGTCATCAAGTTACCCCTCAACAAAGACGTGCTGAAGACAGTAATTTGGTATATTTAGTTTACCCAGTGGTCTGGAACAGTCTCACTACTTGGCTAAGTGAAACTCAAGTACATTGCGTCAGCTATAGAGGAATTACGTCATCAAGTTACCTCTCTACAAAGACGTGCTGAGGACATTAATTTGGTATATTTAGTTTACCCAGTGGTCTGGAACAGTCTCACTACTTGGCTAAGTGAAACTCAAGTACATTGCGTCAGCTATAGAGGAATTACGTCATCAAGTTACCCCTCAACAAAGACGTGCTGAAGACAATAATTTGGTATATTTAGTTTACCCAGTGGTCTGGAACAGTCTCACTACTTGGCTAAGTGAAACCCAAGTACATTGCGTCAGCTATAGAGAAATTACGTCATCAAGTTACCCCTCAACAAAGACGTGCTGAAGACAGTAATTTGGTATATTTAGTTTACCCAGTGGTCTGGAACAGTCTCACTACTTGGCTAAGTGAAACTCAAGTACATTGAGTCAACTATAGAGGAATTACGTCATCAAGTTACCTCTCTACAAAGACGTGCTGAAGACAGTAATTTGGTATATTTAGTTTACCCAGTGGTCTGGAACAGTCTCACTACTTGGTTAAGTGAAACTCAAGTACATTGCATCAGCTATAGAGGAATTACGTCATCAAGTTACCTCTCTTCAAAGACGTGCTGAAGACAGTAATATTATATTTATATTTATATTATTATATTATAAATTATTATATTATATTTATATTATATTATTACCCAGTGGTCTGGAACAGTCTCACTACTTGGCTAAGTGAAACTCAAGTACATTGCGTCAGCTATAGAGGAATTACGTCATTAAGTTACCTCTCTACAAAGACGTGCTGAAGACAGTAATTTGGTATATTTAGTTTACCCAGTGGTCTGGAACAGTCTCACTACTTGGTTAAGTGAAACTCAAGTACATTGCATCAGCTATAGAGGAATTACGTCATCAAGTTACCTCTCTACAAAGACGTGCTGAAGACAGTAATTTGGTATATTTAGTTTACCCAGTGGTCTGGAACAGTCTCACTACTTGGTTAAGTGAAACTCAAGTACATTGCATCAGCTATAGAGGAATTACGTCATCAAGTCACCTCTCTACAAAGACGTGCTGAAGACAGTAATTTGGTATATTTAGTTTACCCAGTGGTCTGGAATAGTCTCACTACTTGGCTAAGTGAAACTCAAGTACATTGAGTCAACTATAGAGAAATTACGTCATCCAGTAACGTAGGAGAACTACGAAATAACAACTGAAAAGGGTAAAAAAGGAACCATACAAGGCAACTGAACTACTTTGCTTAAAGAACAGGGGTTTTGTATTAAATGGAACAAGCTTAACTATTTGTATCACAAAATTTATGGTTTCAAAAAGAAATTAACAATTCAGATGACTTAATCCTTTTATATAAATGATTCATGTGTGAATCCCTCTGATCTGAGGAAGGTAATCGATCATTTGTGCATTTTGTAGTTAAATTGTAATGTATATTTGTGCATTTTGTACTTGAATTGTAATATATATTTGTGCATTTTGTACTTGAATTGTAATATATATGTGGATTTTGTACTTGAATTGTAATATATTTTTGCATTTTGTACTTGAATTGTAATATATTTGTGCATTTTGTACTTGAATTGTAATATATTATTTGTGCATTTTGTACCTAACCTAACCTAACCCACCCGCCCACCCATACACGTACAGTGGTATTGACCCACCCGCCCATCCATACACGTACGGTGGTATTGACCCACCCGCCCACCCATACACGTACAGTGGTACTGACCCACCCGCCCACCCATACACGTACAGTGGTACTGACCCACCCACCCACCCATACACGTACAGTGATACTGACCCACCCGCCCACCCATACACGTACAGTGGTACTTGATTGTACAGTGGTACAAATGAATTGTAATTCATTTGTGCATTTTTCACTTGAATTGTAATATATATGTACATTTTGTACTTGAATTGTAATATATTTGTGCATTTTGTAGTTGAATTGTAATATATTTGTGCATTTTGTACTTGTATTGTAATATATTTCTGCATTTTCTGCTTATATTGTAATATATTGTGTGAAGTTTACTTGTACTTTATTTGTACCAAAAGTATTATGTTAATTAAGTAAACTAAGAACTTACAAAATTAAATAAATTGGATAATTGAACAAAACCCAAGAACAAAGAAACATACTATATATATACAGTATATAGTATGGTTTTAGTCAGCTACCATTGACTAATTTAAAAAATATAAAAGTTGTAAAATATATTTCGGAAAAGGTTCAAAAGTTATGTTATTCATTACAACTATGAAGTGATCTTCTGTCAAAAAGCTAAAGCCAATCCATCAAGTCATTAGAAACCTGCCTCACATTCCATTTATGCTAGCTAATCTTTCCGTAAAAGGTCGTGCGGGGACAATCTTTAACTATGTACTCCATTTTTTATAGACTCCCCACAATCTCATCACATGTCTAGTGTCAATCCCCTAGTATATTTCTTGGGTATCCAGTAGTCCACGCCAGTTTGGAAGTGACTGTCCATTCCTACGAAGGATAATAATCCCACCTACAAGTATTGACGGATCTGAAATAAAAAATATAACACAACAATATGGGAAAACAATATAATAGAAAAGTATACCTCGTTTTATATGTATACATATAATTTCAAATTACTTATTTTTAAACTACGCATATATAAATTTATATTGAATGCAAGGCACTTGTTATGCAGATATTCGTACAAATGTATATGTTTAATTATAAACATTTCAAAATAACAAGTATATTAAAAATAAACATAAATTATTTCTGTGAAATAACAGTTTTAGGGGAACGATAATTTCATTGTTGATTTGTAAATTTCAACTAACTGTACTCTTTATTACAAAATAAACAAAAACTTGATAAGCAACTACGGACTGGTTTCCCTTATCAGTGAACCCACCAGAATAACAAACAGATCAACTTCTTGTATTGATCATACACTGGCTAGATTCAGATATATTGACACTTTAAAAACTGCAATACTTCACCTTGGTATTACTGACCACAGTACAACCGTCTTAACAATCACTAATACGACAACAGCACTTACTTCAGGCAACATTGTTCCACCCATGAAACCGAAATATAAAACAGATTACAATAATCTTGTCCATGAATTGGAGAATGTGCAATGGAATCTGAATGAATACACAGATGTTGATTTAGGTTTTGAACTCTTCCTCAGTACATTACAAAAATCCATAGCCAACAATACAAAACAACAAACTGTAAATATAAAGCTATACAAAGCACAGAGTAGAAACCCATGGATGACACAAACAATAATCAACAGAATAAAAGTTAGAACAAAGCTATACAATAGAACTAGAAAGAGACCTTTTGATCTAGCCTTGAAAAGTTACTTTGACGCTTACAGAGACAGACTACGTAAGGATATTGATAACACTAAGTGCAAATATTTTTCTGATTTACTTGAAAAGTACTCTGGTAACACCCAGGAACAATGGAAAATTATAAACACTATTGTTGGAGAACGTAAAAATAAAACAATTACAAGAATAAGACAAAGTGATGGAGCATTAACAGAGGATAACAAAATAATTGCCAATGAATTCAATGATTTTTTTATAAATATACATAGCACGCTTGATAACAAAATACAAAGCAATGAGTTTATGGCTAACTTACATTCTGCCACGAATTCATTGTTTGTTGCTCCTACTGACAGGCATGAAGTATATACTATCATTAAACAACTAAAGAATAAAAGATCCACAGGCTTCGACAATTTGTCGGTGGAACTGATAAAGAATATTGTTGTGCAAATCCTAGATCCATTAGTGTTCTTAATTAACTTGAGCTTCAGCACAGGAACTTTTCCAAGCATTTTAAAGAATTCAATTGTTGTTCCTGTTTTTAAGAAGGGCCAGGATGAGCTATTAAATAACTACAGGCCAATTGCACTTCTTTCGGTTTTCTCCAAAATATTTGAGAAGGTTATGAGGGTTAGACTTTTGAGCTTCTTAAATAATAACAATTTCTTTGATGTAGCTCAATTTGGATTCACAACCGGAAAGAGTACAGAGGATGCACTTGCTATATTTACAAAATGAATATACAATGCTATGAATAATCAATTAAAGGCTACTGGTATCTTTGTAGACTTTTCCAAAGCTTTTGATCTCGTAAACCATGATGTGCTACTAACAAAACTGGAGTATGCGGGGGTCAGAGGCGTTGCTCTTGACTGGTTTGTAAGTTATTTACGGAATCGAATGCAACGAGTCAAAATCAATAATGAAATAAGCAACACAAGGAAAATAGAGCAGGGTGTTCCTCAGGGATCTGTTTTGGCTGCGACCCTTTTCTTGATCTTTATAAATGATCTTCTGAGCATTCCTTTTGAGGGAAAACTTAGTGCGTTTGCTGATGACTTGGCAATTTTAATTATGGACTCGGAATGGGACCGTATTGAGAATAGAATAAATACAGACTTAAGATTACTGAGAAACTGGTGTAGCAATAATGGAATGGTAATTAATGTTGATAAAACAAAGTACATAAATTTTTCTTTTAGAGGTCACAACTTTGAGAGACACCCAATTTATCACAAAATAAATTGCACAAACACCAGATGCGATTGTCCACACATTGAAAGTATAGATGATATAAAATATTTGGGAATAGTACTAGATTGTAAATTGAACTGGAAAAAACAAATAGATCAACTTAACCGCACATTGCGCTACAATATAAGAAAGTTTTACTATCTCAAGCGATTTTGTAATGTACAGTTAATGACATCACTATACTTTGCCCTTATCCACTCTCGACTGCAATACGGTATTACATTCTGGGGAGGTGCAAACAAATCAACCCTCGAACCAATAGTTAAAACTCAGAAATATTTCGTACGTATAATTCTTGAAAAAAATAAGCACCATCCTTCCTTCCCACTTTTCCAACAATTAAAAATATTACCGCTTAGGCATCTTTTTATTTACAAAGTTCTGAAAGAATTTTATATACGAAGTGGTAACAGAGAAAATTTTCAAAGCTACTACAACACTAGAGGGAATGCATTGAATAATGTCAGACAACCAAAGATTGTTAGAACTTGTTTTAAAAACTGTTTCTTCTTTGTTGGACCGAAAGTATATAATCAGTTACCAACTGATCTTAGGAAATATAATGTTAGTGAATACTTTTCAAAAAGGATTAAACAATGGTTATTCACTTTTGAGAATATTGAAACCCTTACAAATATTTTACAATAGTTTTTTAAAAGTTATTTCAGTTGTATGTTTTTGTTATATTGATAAATGCTAGTTATTGTTATTTATTATAGTTATTATTATTTATTGTAGTTATTTATTTATTGTAGTTGTAGTTATTTATTTATTTATAGTTATTATTATTTATTGTAGTTATTTATTTATAGTTATTATTGTTTATCGTGGTTATTTATTACTAATACTAAGATTTGTTCAGATTTAATTATATTACGTCATGTTGTTCAGTTAAATATTAAGTATATCAATCGCCACAGATGCGCCGCTCGTGTGTGAATGAAATGAACATTGATTGAGCCTGACTCACTAGAAAGTGATGTAAAAGAGACATTTTTGATGTACTAACCATCTTTACTGGCAGCGATAGTTAGAAATTCCTGTATATATGTTAAATTGAAACTGTATATGTAGTATGTTTTTGCAGGAAATAAATTATTCTATTATTCTATTATTCTATTATTCTATTATTCTATTATTCTATTATTCTATTATTCTATTATTCTATTATTCTATTATTCTATTATTCTATTATTCTATTATTCTATTATTCTATTATTCTATTATTCTATTATTCTATTATTCTATTATTCTATTATTCTATTATTCTATTATTCTATTATTCTATTATTCTATTATTCTATTATTCTATTATTCTATATTGTTCCAGTTTCCTCGGTGTGAGTTTACATCCTATTAATGTTTTAAACATATGCAAACTAGTAATGGAAGAAAAATAAAACTCATCCCAACTGACTTAAACACAATCCAGCAACACAAATATTGTTCTACAACTAAAAATAACTTGTGTGACGTCATGTCCAGGACCTTGAACTTTGTGTTCTTTCTTATTTCACAACATATGTTCTAAAGTTCTTATCGGTTCGTGGCTTATAATTTACAGATTAATGTTTTTTTCTACACACACTTAAAGTTGAAAATTCACTCTAAAAAACGAAGCTATTCTTACATTTATATTATATAAAGTTTTCACCATCCACGTTTTTATAAACGGGCATTAAATATGGAAACATATTTGGCGGAAACGTCCAACAGATTAAACTAACAGCATCATCTTCTCGACCGCGTTGACACTTCCGATGAATAATTCGTAACCTCAGAAACAGTTTTAGAAAAGATATTTCTATCTTGATTTTAATTTAAATACTAAACTCTTTTATTGTTAATAATATATTAAATTCATTTTTATGAATCTATAATTTGAAAAATTGCTTTAAAATTGACAGTGAACAAAATTTAAAAATATTTCCCCAACTAATTTATATATTTTAAAAATCTATAAAAATAACAAAACGTTATTAATATTAAACTCTGTACCAGTAAGTTAACAAACACTTTGAAATATCATTTTATGCATTTGTTTGCTAACCATAATAGAATTTGTTTACACTTTAGAGCGAAGTTAGAAAGCGACATCTTAAAATCAATAATATTGTAACATATATTTACGATTATATTAAAATTTACGATTATATTAAAATTTTGTATATTTTACGTTTAATATCCGATGATGCAGAATTTTAATAAAAACCCGTTTTCATTTCATCTCAATTACACATGCCGTCTTTCCAAAAATACATTCAATCATAACACATGTTTTCAACAACTGTACATTTAATACAAGTAACTTAAGAGTGAGGTTATATTCAAACATTTTAGTATTATATTTATTTAAGTATTAAATAATAAAGATATTTTTACAGTTTCGTAGATATAACCTAAAAGTAACAATATAAAAACGAGCCATGAATTGCGTAGAGTTTGTAGAACAGGTGCTACTTTAGTCGTTAAGCTATAATCTGAGCTTTTTCTGCAGTTTTTATGTTCATTAATTACTTTATTTATCATTAATATTGCATTGAAAATGTATACAGTAGAAAATTAGTAAAGTTTTTTAATTTTTTTGTGATGTTTCATAACTAATACATATTCAGTTTTGCCCTCATTAGCTAGTCAAAAAGCACTTGAATTAACAAAAAAACTTTATTTCAATAAATTATATTTCTATTAATAACTAACAGCTAAATATTTGTAAGGGATTTTTAGTTTTATTACACTATTGTTTCATTAAATTGTTAATCAGGTAATAAAGATTATAATTATCATTGATGTTTACTTTAAATTTTGGTTGTCTAGAAAACCCTTTATATAAAAACAAACAATTATCCATAGAAATACACTGTACGTGTATTTATTTATGGGAATTTATGGAAACGCCTTGGAAATAACTTTAAATCCACACGACCACCACAATAATGCATTTAATAAGCCGGACACATTGAAAGACAACAGGACAGAAAATTTGTATTTCAAAATACAGTTTTGCTAGACATTTTAGGTTTGAAACATACATTTAAAGTAACTAGCAACTTACCATACGAAGTTTGTTTAGGACTACCATCTAAGAGGAGTGCGAAGTTTGTACTTCAGGAGTTTGTCGTTTCTACATACTTGGTAAAGTTGTAGGGAAGTGATGAATTATTGTAAACTAATATTCATTATTTAGAACGGAACTCAACTATCTACAAAAGTCAATTTAGGAAAACAACTATTTCTCCCTGTCTATTGCTTCTTACGTAGACAAGGAAGGATGTTTTTCCACCCTGCATTTCATTCAGTATCTGACTTTTTTCTACCTCTCCCATTTTTCCTTCCACTAATCATTCCAGGGCCAACCTCAGTATTCCTTCTTTTCCTCGAAGGATACGTCATATCCAGTTCCTCTTTCTTTATGATCTGTATAATTTACCTTTCCTGACAACTCTTTTCAATACCTCTTTATTTCTCATCTTGTCTATCAATTCAGTTCCTCCCATTCTTCTTCATGTCCACACTTAAAACGCCTCTACACTTTCCATATCTGCCTTTATTCACATTTATGTTTCTGCTACATATAGAGAAACACTACTTGCAAAGCAGTTCATCAATATATTTCTGAGTTCCATATCAAGTTTTCTACAAAATATCCTATTTTTGTGATAAAATGCTGTCTTAGCCAAGACTATTCTTGCTTTAATTATATATTGGTTTAATATATAGTAGCATACAATTTTTATTCGCAATTTGTATAGAGCAGAAACACTTCTTTACCGAGGTGACATTTGGTCAAATTGCCGTTTATTACATTTAACCTCCTATAACTAACAAACAAAAACATTTTTTTACACATAAATAATTATACCTCTGGAAGCATAAATACTTTGCTCAGCTACGCAAAGAAAATTAAATTTACCACATTTACGCAAATTAATCTACAAAAACTAATCAAAATGAAACAGATGTAAAGAATGTTCCAAAAATAAAATACATTTATGAATTTTCTTCTTCCTTTAATTTCAGTCATACATTCTCATTTCACATACATACATACAGCACGTTGAAGCAGCAACAAAAAATTAGGTCCCACTACCTGCATCCATTTAGTTGAGAAAGTGTCTCTTCATCACCGCAAACAATCAAACAATCAGGTAAAGATTCCAAGCTCGTCAGTCAGTTATTATAAATTATTAGCATACATAACGTTGAAAAACAATCATTTTTAATGTTTGCTTTCAAATTAACTGGATCAAAAAGAGAACTATTGATAAAAAGTTAGGAAAAATAAAATAAACAACTCAAGAAATTCTTGGCAACAGTTAGAACCAAGGGAATTTCTCAAAGGTAATGTTTTCATCACAGGAAATGGAGTGTTAGAAGGACGCTTGGTAAGTGACAGCTGCAATGACTTTGTTAAGTGCCCACTCAAGATTCCTTTGTCGACTCAAGTTAGTGTATGTGGCACATTTATAATAAAAATGAGCTTTTATGTCTAATATCTATATTGTTAGCTTAACAATTATATAATTTAAAATACTTATTTATTCATTGATACCAAGGATACATAAAGAGGCCTCATTAACTTGACAATTGACGTAGAGACAATATTAATAAAAATAAATATCCCTATACATGTAGTGGAAGCACAGTCCATACGTGTTAAAAATGTTAAACAGTGTTACTATTTACAGTAATATAAGAAATTATCCTAAAGGTAACGTTTCAACTTTAAACTAAAGTTACAAAATTGTAATTCATTTATGTATCATTAAGACGCGTATCGTAGAGATATTTTCCAATCTGAGGGGTGAATGATTGTGATGATTGTAGATATATCCGTCTAGTCAAATTTACTAACTAAGGACGACTGTTTCTCTTAAAGAGCTATTTATTAATGGCCCAATAGACAGGGCAACTAAGGGATCTTCAGATTTACTTGGAATTTGAACCACGTATATTATTGGTTTTATTTTCAACTAGTAGCCTTAATTGTAGCCTGGTACTCGATTCTCTTCCCTAAACAAAGTCTGGACACTAACTTCCACTCAGAATGGACACCCCAGACTTTTCTAGTGGTGTGCACGTCGATGGAGACCACTGTAATGGAAACCACTGTAATACACACCACTGTAATGTGTGTGTGTGTGTGTGTGTGTGTGTGTGTGTGTGTGTGTGTGTGTGTGTGTGTGTGTGTGTGTGTGTGTGTGTGTGTGTGTGTGTGTGTGTGTGTGTGTGTGTGTGTGTGTGTGTGTGTGTGTGTGTGTGTGTGTGTGTGTGTGTGTGTGTGTGTGTGTGTGTGTGTGTGTGTGTGTGTGTGTGTGTGTGTGTGTGTGTGTGTGTGTGTGTGTGTGTGTGTGTGTGTGTGTGTGTGTGTGTGTGTGTGTGTGTGTGTGTGTGTGTGTGTGTGTGTGTGTGTGTGTGTGTGTGTGTGTGTGTGTGTGTGAGTGTGTGTGTGTGTGTGTGTGTGTGTGTGTGTGTTACTGTATTAGACCAGTAGGTAATAAGACTGAGCATAGAACATATTACCTACAGTTACAACACTGTGCCACTAGCTAGTGCGCAGTGTTGTATACTCCCCCAAGCACTAATAAATTACAGTACGTTTAAAATGTGTAGGGTACTACAAATTTAAAATACCCAATATCAAAATAGGCTTAGGATATTTTCAAATCACACAAAGCCTAAAGAAAATGTTTTTAAGTATGAAAATTATAAATCATATATTACCTTTTTCATCTTAAAATTAAGAAGCACATAGAATCCTATATGGCAGGATTAACTTATTAAATGATTGTATAAAAACATCCAGACAATAAAATAGTAAACAAGTGTTAATCGTCATTTAACATACAAAAAGATACTAAAAAATAGTGATTATAAAAATACAACATAAGGAAAACACCCGCTAATTAGTAGAAGATCCTTACAGTTATGCTTGATCTATCTAATAAAGCTTTATAACTGATAAAGGTAGTCAGTCATTAGATGATAAGTTTTCAAATCGCTAAATGGAATAGAGTTTGCACACATGTTAAACGTATAAAAAACCCCTTCATGTTATGTTACGGCTGAAGGGGTTGGTTAAGTACATGTAATATTAGCCATCGTTTATAGAAGGGAGGATCAAACATCGGTTTGGCAGTAGGAAGCGAGGGGTAGACGTTTGGCAGTAGGAAGCGAGGGGTAGACGTTTGGCAGTAGGAAGCGAGGGGTAGACGTTTGGCAGTAGGAAGTGAGGGGTAGACGTTTGGTCGGGCCTTTCCACAGTCAGCACTTTGTGGGTAATGAGACAGCATGAAAACACGGAATGCGTAAGTACGGTATATGAACTGAAAAGAAAAAAAATTGGTTAAGCAATAAAATTAAAATCCTATTGCTTCGAGATGGATTATTTGTTAGTCCGAAGATCTTAGTAGTGGAATAAGTTGAGTTTATTCTCCGTCATCCACTATAATGGAACTGTATGTCAATAATTACTTCAAGAAAATGAAGAAAATTATATGACATCAACTCAGTTCGCTGTAGTGTAATGGTGAGTAGGAAACTCTCACCTATTTACACCTGATGAGACGAAACAATGTCGAAACAGCACACATGGAGACCATCTGGTCCACGTACCAACATCCTTTCGGTGTGGCCTAATGCATAGTAACCAACTGTTGTCAGTTGGCACCTTAGCAGTAACCAAGGGGCGGTTTACTTTTGTTAACGCTGAGTAACCCGTAGACTTGTATCATTCGGAAAACTGCATGTGTAATAATTGTTTCGTATTCATTTCCTTGAAGTTATTATTGACATACAGTTCCATTAGAGTGGATGACGGAGAATAAACTTAACGTTCTTATCCTATTGTTATCATGAATTAATTTTTTATTTATGATTTTAATTTTTTTTATCTATTCTACTCCTGGAACATTTATTGCTTTATAAATCACGTATCTAGTTTCGGCACATTAATCTCTTTGATATGTTGATGAACTCTTTTTCAAGGAAATAACTTCAGGCATTTATGTGTTTTGAATATTAAAGTGGGTCGTTTGGTGGCATTTAGTTTTCATTTTCCGTTGAGAATTGCAACTGGAATTGTCTTAGATGATGTTTTTTATATTAGTTGATGTTTAGCTATTGTTCACGTAACGAGAATTTACCTATTGTGTTTGTTGTTGTTTTTAATTACCCTGGCTTTTTAAGGCCAGATATTTAATTAAGGTAAAGAAAATATGTAATCTTGTATTGTCTTTTTATTTCCCCATATACATCCATAAAATTTTTTATATATTAAACATAAAAATAAATCTTAGAAAAAATCTTTTAAATATTTTATTTAAGAAGATTTGATTGATTTTTTTCATCCAAGATACACATTTTATTTAATAAACATTTTCACCTCGTACTGTACATGTTGTATACACCTGGTGTAAAATATGTACACTAATAAATGTGATAAGTATAAACATGTGCGACAAAAACCGCGTCAATCCATCACCTTCTCACAGAACGAAGTCACAAACAAAGAGCATTGTGTGTTTATTTCAATAACACAACGGAAAATAAACAGGCGGTGAGTTAGAAGGTTGTAAATCATGTATAACAGTGGAGGTTGGTGAAATATGGCTGAGTTCAGGGGGAGGTGGTAGAGTGCAGCCAGAGGAGATAGAACTAGAGCAATTCCACAAAGGGATGTATTTTGACTTTTTATATATTCATACCGAGTCGGGATTATAATTTAAAATGGCCCCTTTGTCCTCTCTTATCACATATTTATTTATTATGTATATAGTTTTTATGCAGTGATATAAATTATTTTAAGTTGTTCTTATTTTTATTAAACATTTTATTGTACATGTACTATTATGTTTATAGGTTTAAGAGTTAGAAAGGACTTTACAGTCCTAACTTTATCCCTTAATAAATGAATTTTCATATTTGCTGCTGTATGTCATATATTTATAAATTAATAAACATTTAGGGTGACTTATAGGTTGTTTGATTTTTACAAAATAGTATTTTACAGTAATAAATTGTATATTTTTACGTGACTCTAAATAATGTGAAGTACGTTATTCTTTAATTGATTAAGCCCTCTCTAACGGTTAAACTGTCGACTAAAGGATTAAGGGAGACACGAACACTACCAGTGACCGGGCACGTGGGATGCGTGAAAAGATAGGACCCCTTACCGGTCACCCATCCAAAGAACAGCCACGCTCTACGTTGCTTGAGGATGTTCTCTTGCTATAACACCGAAACGCTTCGGTTAAGGCCACTTGCTAAGTATTACTAAATAAACTTTAAAACAAAACTCGATTCTCACTCTTTATGTAAAGTCAAACTACTGATGAAACTCTTTATGTAAAGTCAAACTAGTAATGTAACTCTTTATGTAAAGTCAAACTACTAATGTAACTCTTTATGTGAAGCCAAACTACTGATGAAACTCTTTATGTAAAGCCAAACTACTGATGAAACTCTTTATGTAAAGTCAAACTACTGATGAAACTCTTTATGTAAATTCAAAATACTGATGAAACTCTTTATGTAAAGTCAAACTATTGATGAAACTCTTTATGTAAAGTCAAACTACTAATGTAACTCTTTATGTAAAGTCAAACTACTAATGTAACTCTTTATGTGAAGCCAAACTACTGATGAAACTCTTTATGTAAAGTCAAACTACTGATGAAACTCTTTATGTAAAGTCAAACTACTAATCTACCTCTTTATGTGAAGCCAAAGTACTGATGAAACTCTTTATGTAAAGTCAAACTACTGATGAAACTCTTTATGTAAAGTCAAACTACTGATAAAACTCTTTATGTAAAGTCAAACTACTGATGAAACTCTTTATGTAAAGTCAAAATATTTATGAAAATTTTTATGTAAAGTCAAACTACTGATGAAACTCTTTATGTAAAGTCAAACTACTAATGTAACTCTTTATGTAAAGTCAAACTACTAATGTAACTCTTTATGTAAAGTCAAACTACTAATGTAACTCTTTATGTAAAGTCAAACTATTGATGAAACTCTTTATGTAAAGTCAAACTACTGATGAAACTCTTTATGTAAAGTCAAACTACTAATGTAACTCTTTATGTAAAGCCAACTATTGATAAAAATCTTTATGTAAAGTCAAACTACTGATGAAACTCTTTATGTAAAGTCAAACTACTAATGTAACTCTTTATGTAAAGCCAACTACTGATGAAACTCTTTATGTAAAGCCAAACTACTGATGAAACTCTTTATGTAAAGTCAAACTACTGATGAAACTCTTTATGTAAATTCAAAATACTGATGAAACTCTTTATGTAAAGTCAAACTATTGATGAAACTGTTTATGTAAAGTCAAACTACTAATGTAACTCTTTATGTCAAGTCAAACTACTGATGAAACTCTTTATGTAAAGCCAAACTATTGATGAAACTCTTTATGTAAAGCCAAACTATTGATGAAACTCTTTATGTAAAGTCAAACTACTAATGTAACTCTTTATGTAAAGTCAAACTACTGATGAAACTCTTTATGTAAAGTCAAACTACTGATGAAACTCTTTATGTAAAGTCAAACTACTAATGTAACTCTTTATGTGAAGCCAAACTACTGATGTAACTCTTTATGTAAAGTCAAACTACTGATGAAACTCTTTATGTAAAGTCAAACTACTAATGTAACTCTTTATGTAAAGTCAAACTACTAATGTAACTCTTTATGTAAAGTCAAACTATTTATGAAACTCTTTATGTAAAGTCAAACTACTGATGAAACTCTTTATGTAAAGTCAAACTACTGATGAAACTCTTTATGTAAAGTCAAACTACTGATGAAACTCTTCATGTAAAGTCAAACTACTAATGTAACTCTTTATATAAAGTCAAACTACTAATGTAACTCTTAAAGTCAAACTACTAATGTAACTCTTTATGTGAAGCCAAACTACTGATGAAACTCTTTATGTAAAGTCAAACTACTGATGAAACTCTTTATGTAAAGTCAAACTACTGATGAAACTCTTCAAGTAAAGTCAAACTACTGATGTAACTCCTTATGTAAAGTCAAACTACTGATGAAACTCTTTATGTAAAGTCAAACTACTGATGAAACTCTTTATGTAAAGTCAAACTACTGATGAAACTCTTTATGTAAAGTCAAACTACTGATGAAACTCTTTATGTAAAGTCAAACTACTGATGAAACTCTTTATGTGAAGCCAAACTACTGATGAAACTCTTTATGTAAAGTCAAACTACTGATGTAACTCTTTATGTAACGTCAAACTACTGATGCTCTTACCCTGATACATCACCATAAATTGGAGTTAATAGTAAAAATAATTAAAATCATTTTATGTAAAGCCAATACACACAGCATTATGTTTTAAACAAAGGGGTGACGGGTTTCAATATATAGCTATCCCTTCTGAGGATAGCTATAGAATTGAAAAGGGACATAATAGAATGAGATTGATTTATTTTTAACAGTGGGTTTAAATGTTTAAAATCGTTAGTGATGAATCACAAATCGTAAACTTATACCAACAGGCAAACAGTACATTATTTTTATTGTTGTTTTGTATTCACTGACTGGAAAACCTTAACTCGTTATAAAACATGTTATGCGCTTGAAACTTCCATAATATGTCTTTTATCTAAATCTATAATTGATACATATAAAGAATAATATAAATGTATAGCTTAAAAATGAGATATCATTCTTATTCATGCAAAGTTTTGCTTCAGTATAATTAGTTGTGATTGAACAGTCCAAATTGAAAGGAAATTTTGTTAGAAACTGAGGTGTTTGGAGTAGAATATAAAACGTCTTTACCAATTTAAATGTAATGAAAAAATGCCCTAATTACATTTAACTGACAAAGGAATTGCCGGCATGGCAAATTATTAAATTTTATTTAAATAGAGTGGTTTAGCTGAATACATTCCCACGGCATCCCTCTCTTACCTACAGGCAAATAACTCACTCAAGATTTGGAGCTTTAGGCACATCATTTAACTTATCATTACGAATAATTTGTAAGGTAAAGGAAGCCTTCACAAATGTAGAATATATCTATCAAGAACAATCTTTTGTACTATAGAATTTTACAAATGAAGAAATGTGTATTTTTAAAACGAAGTAACGCAAAGTTAATTCATGGTTACTCATTCAAGTGTCATAAACGTTGATTTGCATACTGTATACATTATGTACAATGAGGGTTTGTATGTGGTCTTTAAACCCCTGCACGTATATAAAATCACTGAAGCAAGCAGTGTACCGAGTGAAATGCAAATGGCAGCGTAACAATCAGCTGAGACAGCATAGTTCCCATTACATATTAAAGCCACGAAGGGTGCCCTCCACAACATGATGTAATAACACGTTCGCAGTCTTTGCCAAAGATAAAACTAACACTGAAATAATACAATGCCTATTAAATATTTACAATAACAAATACTACATTTAATGCCATTAGATAGATTTCTAGTAATATTTTAAAAAGCAGTAAAATCTAAGCCTAAAATAATTTAACAGTAATATATTAGTTCAAAAGAATACTTACTGCTATATCATTAATAAATTTATGATATAGGATCGGCTATATAAATAAGAACATTTAGTTTGTATGCAATAAAATTAGTATTATTTGTTTTTATTTACAGATCTAGCATAGGTACTACCTCTTTACATGGGTACTAATAAAGAATTGCAATTCTTTTCTTCAAAGAGCTAAAGTAAAGTAGATAATTAATATCCGACCCTATTACGGTACGCACGCACGCAAGAACGCACGAACGCACGCACGCACGCACGCGCACACAAACAAACACACACACACACACACACACACACACACACACACACACACACACACACACACACACACACACACACACACACACACACACACACACGTGCGCGCGCGCACTCACGCACGGACGTACGCGCGCACGGACGTACGCGCGCGCACACACAAAAACACACACACACACACACACACACACTCGTAATAACTCCATAGCATCAACTTCGATATTTTGAAGGCCATTGGAGTGAAACCCTAGAGTCAGATGTGAATAAAAACATGTCAGAAACCTTCCCAGGAGTATAAATAGCTTCCCAAACTTTCATGGCAATCGGATGAATGGTTTAGTAATGTATGAAGGACGCACATACAGAATTAGACAGTACATTCGTTTTTATTTATTTGAAGATTACATATATTCAATAAAGTCAAGTATTCTGTAGTGTTTTAAAGACATTAGACATTGCTAAATGTTCCATAATATAATTTTAGCCAAAGGAAAACGTTTTCATGAATCAAGAATCAAAAATGTTTTATTTCCATTGATTTGTGTTAAAGAAAATAGGAAACATCATTTTATACTATATAAATCTATAAACGAGACTCATTAATGACTTCCTTACACATTTTTTGAACCTGTGAAGAACAGTTTTTACCACAATATATTAAATATATTTATTTTGAAAAGATAATAGAACATAAAATATGAATTCAAATTTTAAGGGAAATTCATTATACATCTGTCTTATTCTACTTTAGATATATGTATAACCTATTTTTGAAGATATAATTTAGAACTAATAAATTAAAAGTATTCTATCATTTTCTTCGATTTAAAAATGTGATATTCAAGTGGTGAGTAGTCAAGCCAGTGACACTCGTAGTAGAACACGAATTTTCATGTTTTAATTGGCATGTACAATCTACATGTAAATAGTTACTGTTATTGGGCATTGGAAGGATGTAAAGACATGATTACATGTTTGTAACTTATGACTGCAATGGCTTCGCTTAAACAATAATTTAGACCATTTTCCTTGTAGAAAAACACGTTTAATTAATCCTGCTAAATATCATATTCTTACTTAGTTACAACTAATTTGCTTATAGTTTTATTTATTGATGGTCTGAATATACACCACTGATACATTTTAGCACCTCAAAAAAAAATTAACGTGTTAGATGTAGAGGAAGAGCCAAGATGAGTCAAGAAAGTGCGTAAATAAGCGTTGAGTGAATGTAGAACGAGAGAATAGCCCACATGAATGTATGTGGATTAAATGAGCTCTAATCTCCAATTATTATACTTGGAAGGATGTTGATATTTCTAGTACGATGGAGCAGACGTGCACATTTTCTATAGACTGTTGTGTCGATAGAATACACAAAAGTTTAGCTCATATGAGACTAATGTATTGTAAGATTAGAAAATAAATAAATTAGATTTAAACTAAGTATAAAAATCCACAACTTTATGAATAATCAATTTCAAAAAGTCGTGTGTAACAGTTCAGATATAACAAGAAATCAAATGTTGTATGAAGAAGTTTTTCACATTACATATTCCTTTCAACCTCTTGCTTGCTATGAAAGAACTATATTAATTATGATGAGAAAACAATATTATACTTAACTTGTGAAATTATTAAGACTGGAGCATTATTTATTCATGTAATTCCAAATATTTCTGGATAACATTCTTCAAATACAAGACAAAAATATGCTTAGAAAAGGAAGGAAGCCTCGGGCAAGAGATTCCAGTTTAATTTAATTAACAGATGAAAGACCTTGGTTTATTATTTTTAAACTGAATCTTTTATGTTTTAATATGTGTTCTTTATTTTCCTGCGCATATTTTTTGTTTTTTATACTAATTTGTAGATGCGTCTGAAACAAAAAGTGTAAGTTTTATACTTTAGGCCTGGGTGGACATAAACAATTGGGTTCATTATTTTTAGGAAATTTTTTCAATTAGAGACAACAGAAAGTCATTTATAATATTTAATAGTGTTAAAAGATAATAGTATGAATGTTTATAATAATATATCTTCAAACTATCAACTGAGTTGTGTTAGCCATTTAATAAATTAATGACAAATAGTGCCAAAAAGTCGTATTTGCTTTTTTAAATGGACATAAATTATAAAAAACGTATTAGTAAACAATTATAGAATTTCGATATTTACAATAAAAAATATATATTAATAGGGGCATAAATAACCCTTTTTGATAATAATCAACGTTTCATGAAAAACACGGATAATCCCAAGGTGTTTTTAGTTGATAAATAAAGATGTCATTAAAAGAGATTTTAAGTTTAAGGAGTGTTGAACAATTATGTGCATATTTTAATATTATTTTAAAACTCTGATCTATAATGCATAGACCATAAAAAGTAACAATTAAAAATGCACACACATTTGGAGAAATTATTATTACAAAAACATAAAATGTACTAGTATTTACTTTAAAAATCTCGAATATATATCAACGAATCTGAAAGAAACCCCTTGATGTTAATTTTAAAAGTTGTATAAACGCAGGATTGATTTCAATACGGTTTTAGTTAATAAAAACAAAAGTCTTTATAAAAATTGTTTAAACTAAACTATTTTATTATGTTTATAATATAAGGTGTTATGAGAAGCTATAAACTCAAACCTTTGGCAGTACTCGACAGTTATTTATTTCACTGGGGCTTTTTCATTAATTTTTATTAAGCCAAACAGCCATTTTCAAAGATTTATGTTTTAGATCAAATTGATACTTTAATAACGGCATTGAGTCTGAGTGTTACCTACTATTTAACGACACATCAAGCCAATCTTATTGCAGCCATAACGACACATATTCCACAAGTCAATGAATTAATACAAACTTTTATTAAAATAGGTCAATTAAAAACGTACGCCATTAAATAACTACATAGTAAGTGTAGTGGCTGTGAACGACTTAAGTATCATAATTTATTTTAAGGGATGAGTTAGTAAATACTCAAGAAATTATAGACTTAAATATGATAACTACAATCATCAATTACTTACATAAACATTTCAAGTACTAAATAATTAAACTCCCACTCACCTGAAAAAAAAAAAATAAAATAATGATTTCAAATATTATAAAAATAATACATTTTTAGGTGTAGAAAGCAAACATTTAAGAATGACAAGACTAAACGTGCTTATTTGATACTATTTTTCACCATTATAAAATAATTATAAGAATAACAGTTTAGAATTTTAAGTTAATATTCACTTTATTCAAATAAAACACTAACTTATTTATTTTTAATTAAATATCTTCGCAAATAAATGCCGCTCAAATAAATTCTATGTCAACAATTCGCAGCTTAATTAGTAATAAGGAGTACTTCAATTGTACAAAATAAGTTCATTTATTAAAATACATTTTTATTTAAGTAATTAACATAAGATACCAGTTGCTTTACTTAATTACAAACAAATGTAAGTTTTACTATGAATAAATATTATAACAACCAATAATATATACTGTTCAGGAAAAATTAAATTATTTATAAAAAAGAACATATTACCTACATTTATTTTGCTTTGTCTTCATCACAATGCTCATAAAACGTTTTGGAATATTCTGGGAAAGCAATATGTTATTATAATTATAACACTGTATTTTTTATGTCAATCGGCCCTTACAGTTTTACTTTCTTAAGTAAAATAACAAATCTAAAGCATATTCATGCACTTTTACAAAAAATTACTAATAGTTTTTTTATTAGCATAATACGTGTTGGTACATATACAGTAATTGTAATAAATTTGTGTTGTGTGACGTTTACTTGTACTGTAAAAAATTACTAAATATGTTTTCACATAAAAACTATCGGTACATAAGTAAGAAGTGGTAGACTAGTAATCTCTTTGTATTTTTATTAACTTAAAGAACAACTGGTTGGATGGATGATACTGGCGTCAACAAGAGTTGTTACTCTCTAGTTGGATTCATTTGTTAGAAACCTCAAAGCTAAGCTACTGGAGTTTTCGCTTCCTGAAGTTTTGTCGGGTTTTTACTATTTCCCTTATATATCACTTATGACAGAGCTTAGCTATGTGTAACTTGAACACTTGTTCTCAGAGAGCTTTGAGCTAAGATACTGGAGTTTCTGTTTCCTGAAGTTTTGTCGGGTACTTACTATTTCGCTTAGATGTGTTCTCAGAACGATTTGAGGTACGATACTCGAGTTTCCGTTTCTTAGGCCAAGACAAACATATTTCACAGAATACAGCTGATTAGTGATACACAGCGCCTCATATTTTCTGTTGTTAAACTATGTTTCAGGTATGTATTGTTGTATTATGGAAATGAAATTGGTTTAAAAAAATTTTACACCTGGGTTATTTATTATTCGATTTTGGTTAATAAGACGTTGTTTGATTTGTATCTTGATTGCGCTTATTTTACTTAACTTTTAACTATTTTAAAGCTATAACGGTTTTCATGAAATTTGACATTAAACATTTTAAAAGGCCACCATTTCGAAACTTATTTAGTTAAAGTAATTGTATTTTACTTACTTGTTGTAACTATTCAGCTGCATGTGTATCCTACATTTGAAGTTTTTATCTTAAATAGTTCTTGAGTAATAAAATAATTTGTAAAAAAACACATACAGACACACAGACAGTGAACAAGTCACCGTAGACCCATCTTTATATTGTGAAATATGTTTGTCTTGACCTAAGGAACAATTTTGAAGAAAAGTTCCAGATAGTTCTGAGCCACCCTGTATAGTGATACTATTATACCGTCTTAGTTGTGATATACGCTACATGGGTATCTTGGGAGAATCTTAAATATCAATAATTCTTGAGTGCAAAGTTTTACTCTTGAGAAACTGGAAATAAATTCGTTTGTCTTAATATTTTGAATAAATCTTGGTTTAACTTCAGACTCCATCTCTATTGGAAATACTTTCCTATCTCAATTTTCCATCTTCCAATTCCAGAACAAGAAGGGTAATGAAACGGTGGCTAAGGGGTTAGATGTTTAGGTACGTTTTTTACACCATCTTATTAACCTCACTTTGATTGTGGTAGCAGTATTTTAGAGTTTCTATAAAAGAACTGAAATTTGCTGAGTGATAGCCTGCTGATATAACTTTTTCATTTTATGTTAGGTTTCCCAGTTAAAAGTTACATACCAACTCATTCGATATTAGGATCGTATTAAGATGAGTTATTTGAACTCTCTCGAATAATTTTACGTTTCAAATTATTTTATATTCTACAAAATAATCTACTCATGATCGTTTAGAAATTATGCTAAAAAGTCCTCGTGATATGACGTTGAGGACAGTGCCGCCCACATGCTTTATGTACTCACAATATTTACGCGCCTTGAGTCCTACGTGCACTACGTGCCTCGCATGATACGTCGTATGCATGATAAGACCCGCCTGCTCCCTTCATTATACAAACAGTAAGGCCACACGATAATAAAGTTCATTACGGATCCCATCTATGTATACGATTTTTGGTTATCTATAGCTGTATACAAATCATTACAGCGGACACAAAAGAAAACCTCCACCTTCAATAGTAATGATAACATAAAACGATTGATTATATAGAATACTGTTCTAAGTCCTTTCTTAAACCATAATTTAAATGATATGTTCTTCTTTATTTATGCCCTCAATAAGGCAAACACACATTCATTTATTATTTATAAATAATTATTGTATTACAAATAAACCATTTTTACTTTAAATTGTAAATTGTACTTAAATTCTTTATTTATGCAGACTCGCTATATGATAAACAATCACTCATTTAGTATATTAAAATATTTATTTTTCATATGCTGTATACAAAATGCCATTTTAGAAAGTGTATCGTGTAAAATTTTTTAGATAAATAATTTTCTTATTAAACTTATGAAAATAATGAAATACAGTTGATTATCTAGAGTAGAGTTTATTGCAATTTAAATGTTTGAAGTCTACATCATGAATACTATCGGCTATTTTCAACCACTAAATATGCTCTATCTACATTTCTAAGCTTAAAAGCCAATGATATATGCTTCTTTTTCGCTTTTTAAAACTAAATTTCTACACCCCCTCAATTTTCTAGTTATATTTTCAATTTGGTATCATGACACTAATATTAAAAATCTTAAAAAACAGTTCTTAAGTTATAAATATTTAGTCATATAACATATGGTTATCTGGTTAAAGGCCAGTAGCAATGTTTAAAGTTTCTTTCAATGATACTAAGTCAATAAAGATAGAATATTGTGAAAGTGAAGCATTTAGTTTGTACTTTAACGACTTCAGTTGGAAGGATGAAGGGAGAAGATACACTTCACAGCGAGTTACCCCTCAACAAAGACGTACCGAAGACAGTAATTTGGTGTATTTAGTTTACCCAGTGGTCTGGAACAGTCTCACTACTTGGCTAAGTGAAACTCAAGTACATTGCGTCAGCTATAGAGGAATTACGACATCAAGTTACCCCTCAATAAAGACGTGCTGAAGACAGTAATTTGGTGTATTTAGTTTACCCAGTGGTCTGAAACAGTCTCACTACTTAGCTAAGAGAAACTCAAGTACATTGCGTCAGCTATAGAGGAATTACAACATCAAGTTACCCCTCAACAAAGACGTACCGAAGACAGTAATTTGGTGTATTTAGTTTACCCAGTGGTCTGAAACAGTCTCACTACTTGGCTAAGAGAAACTCAAGTACATTGCGTCAGCTATAGAGGAATTACGACATCAAGTTACCCCTCAACAAAGACGTACCGAAGACAGTAATTTGGTGTATTTAGTTTACTCAGTGGTCTGAAACAGTCTCACTACTTGGCTAAGTGAAACTCAAGTACATTGCGTCAGCTATAGAGGAATTACGACATCAAGTTACCCCTCAACAAAGACGTGCTGAAAACAGTAATTTGGTGTATTTAGTTTACCCAGTGGTCTGGGACAGTCTCACTACTTGGCTAAGTGAAACTCAAGTATATTGCGTCAGCTATAGAGGAATTACGACATCAAGTTACCTCTCAACAAAGACGTGCTGAAGACAGTAATTTGGTGTACTGTATTTAGTTAACCCAGTGGTCTGGGACAGTCTCACTACTTGGCTAAGTGAAACCCAAGTATATTGCGTCAGCTATAGAGGAATTACGACATCAAGTTACCCCTCAACAAAGACGTACCGAAGACAGTAATTTGGTGTATTTAGTTTACCCAGTGGTCTGGGACAGTCTCACTACTCGGCTTAGTGAAACTCAAGTACATTGCGTCAGCTATATAGAGGAATTACGTCGTAAAGTTACCTTTCAAACAAAGACGTGTTGAAGACAGTAATTTGTAGAGTAAATGTAATTCATAGTAGCTCCTCAAGTACACGGCATCATATGTAGATGAATATATTATAGTTACTACTTAACAAAGACGTGCTGAAGAGACAGTTATAATTGTTAGTTTTCCTAGTGTTTTGGTACAATCTGGGTACACTACAATTCTTAGCTAAGTGAAACTCAAGTTCGTGAAGTGTTAATATGTGAGCATGTACTTTACTAATGATTTTATATATTAACAGTATTCCTATATCTGCGGCAAAACAATTTCGTCAATACTCAAACATTAAATAAAAAGTCATATTGATTAATATTATGTATCTCTTAAACACAAAATATATTTTTAACAAACTATTTATAGTTTCATTTAAATTAATGCTGTAGTCAAAAAGCGGTTATTTAATACATTCAAAAAACAAACATAGAGACGTATTTACCTTTTCAAATATACAACCACCAGTACACTTTTATAAAGTTTGTTACTCTAAATCTTTCTTTAATACAGACATAAATATGAACATTTTTGAACTAATCCTCCTTAAACATGCTTGAACATCCTCTCTTTATTACGGACATGCAAACAATACTTTATAATAATGATAAAATCTAATTCTATCTATAAACACTACATAATATACAGCTCTCAATAAAATAATTGTAATTTTAAAGAAACTCTAACTTCCAACAGTTTAAATTGAAACAATTTACTCATCATGTAAAAACTGTAAATCTATTTGAAGAAAACAACTTTCAGAGAGAACAAAGATAAATTAAAACTAAGGTTGATTATTATTTATTATTCATTTCATTCAATTTTGCAACGACTAACTTCAAAAGTTATGGAATTGTTAAAAACTTCTTGATTTGACAATTTTCTCTTCTTAACTCGTTTGAAATATTTCTTTACAGTAACTCTTCTAAAGCGAATTGCATAGCAAAGGTCATATTATAACTAACTAATTACCATCCTTATAAGCTAAACATTTAACTAAAATGTACTAAAAAGTAAATTGTTCAATATATATACCATACACGTGCCTCATCTCTTCTAAGTTTGAAAATCAATTTAACTTTTAATAAGGTATTTAAATTTTCGTTTTGATGGATTAATAATTTTACCTTTTACAGGGAACTGTAATAATTCGAAAAGAATGTGTTAAACCTTTTGTTAAAACCTGTTTTTAATAATTTAATAATTTCAAGGTTAATCACAACAAGGTATTAAAACTGAGTTAGAGAGTGTAAGTTCTACGAGATGTCCACACTTATCGGCAAACTAAGTGTAAGTTCTACGAGATGTCCACACTTGTCGACAAACTAAGTGTAAGTTCTACGAGATGTCCACACTTGTCGACAAACTAAGTGTAAGTTCTACGAGATGTCCACACTTGTCGACAAACTAAGTGTAAGTTCTACGAGATGTCCAAACTTGTCGACAAACTAAGTGTAAGTTCTACGAGATGTCCACACTTGTCGACAAACTAAGTGTAAGTTCTACGAGATGTCCACACTTGTCGACAAACTGTGTAAGTTCTACGAGATGTCCACACTTGTCGACAAACTGTGTAAGTTCTACGAGATGTCCACACTTGTCAGCAAACTAATTGCCATGTATTTATTTAATTTAATACCGACATTAAAAATAGAGCATTTCGTTGATATTTTTACGCTCTGAAGAGAAAATATACTTGGGAGGTTGTACGGCAGTATAAGGAACACCCTCTTTCCAGTCTTGTTAACCACTTTACACTTGTTCTTGCCATTTTGAACTTTTTTACGTTCTTGGTAGCTGATTAAAAAAATAGATCTTTTATTCCTCGATTCTGTTAGCTTATATGTATATCCTTAACAATTCTTCCGAAACAATGTGTATGGGCCACCAGACCACCCACACACGTACCGTAGTGTTTACCCTCCCGTCTACCCACCCATATGCGTGCGGTTGTAAGACCCACCCACCCACCGATACACGTACAGTGTTTTTAAACCACCCACCCACTCATACATATACGGTGGTGTTCACCCACCCACCCATACACGTACGGTGGTATTTACCCACCTGCCCACCCATGTACGTATAAGGTATTGACCCATCCGCCCCCCATGCACGATCGGTGATATTGAGGTTCCAAGGATAAGGTATGACCCACTCGCCCACCTATATACGTACGGTAGTGTTAAGCCACCTGCCCACCCATGCATGTATAAGGTATGACTCACTCGCCCACTCATGCACGTATGGTGGTATTGACCCACCCACCCCCCATGCACGATCAGTGATATTGAGGTTCCAAGGATAAGGTATGACCCACTCGCCCACCTATATACGTACGGTAGTGTTAAGCCACCTGCCCACCCATGCATGTATAAGGTATGACCCACTCGCCCACTCATGCACGTATGGTGGTATTGACCCACTCGCCCACCTATGTATATCAACAACTGGTGTTAGGCCACCGCCCACCCATGCATGTATAAGGTATGACCCACTCGCCCAGCCATACACGTACGGTAGTGTTAAGCCACCTGTGCACCCATGCACGTATAAGGTATCACCCACTCGCCTAGCCATACACGTACGGTAGTTTTAAGCCACCTGTCCACCCATGCACGTATAAGGTATCACCCACTCGCCCAGCCATACATGTACGGTAGTGTTAAGCCACCCGCCCACCCATGCACGTATAAGGTATGACCCACTCACCCAGCCATACATGTACGGTAGTGTTAAGCCACCTGTCCACCCATGCACGTATAAGTTATCACCCACTCGCCCAGCCATACATGTACGGTAGTGTTAAGCCACCCGCCCACCCATGCACGTATAAGGTATGACCCACTCGCCCAGCCATACACGTATGGTGGTGTTAAGCCACCCGCCTACCCATGCACGTATAAGGTATGACCCACTCGCCCAGCCATACATGTACGGTAGTGTTAAGCCACCTGTCCACCCATGCACGTATAAGGTATGACCCACTCGCTCAGCCATACATGTACGGTAGTGTTAAGCCACCCGCCCACCCATGCACGTATAAGGTATGACCCACTCGCCCAGCCATACACGTACGGTGGTGTTAAGCCACCTGTCCACCCATGCACGTATAAGGTATCACCCACTCACCCAGCCATACACGTACGGTAGTGTTAAGCCATCTGTCCACCTATGCATGTATAAGGTATGACCCACTCGCCCAGCCATACATGTACGGTAGTGTTAAGCCACCCGCCCACCTATGCATGTATAAGGTATGACCCACTCGCCCACCCATACACGTATGGTAGTGTTAAGCCACCTGTCCACCCATGCACGTATAAGGTATCACCCACTCGCCCAGCCATACACGTACGGTAGTGTTAAGCCACCTGTCCACCCATGCACGTATAAGGTATGACCCACTCGCCCAGCCATACACGTACGGTAGTGTTAAGCCACCCGCCCACCTATGCATGTATAAGGTATGACCCACTCGCCCACCCATACACGTATGGTAGTGTTAAGCCACCTGTCCACCCATGCACGTATAAGGTATCACCCACTCGCCCAGCCATACACGTACGGTAGTGTTAAGCCACCTGTCCACCCATGCACGTATAAGGTATGACCCACTCACCCAGCCATACACGTACGGTAGTGTTAAGCCATCTGTCCACCTATGCACGTATAAGGTATCACCCACTCGCCCAGCCATACACGTACGGTAGTTTTAAGCCACCTGTCCACCCATGCACGTATAAGGTATCACCCACTCGCCCAGCCATACATGTACGGTAGTGTTAAGCCACCTGTCCACCCATGCACGTATAAGGTATCACAAACTCACCCAGCCATACACGTACGGTAGTGTTAAGCCATCTGTCCACCTATGCACGTATAAGGTATCACCCACTCGCCCAGCCATACACGTACGGTAGTTTTAAGCCACCTGTCCACCCATGCACGTATAAGGTATAACCCACTCGCCCAGCCATACATGTACGGTAGTGTTAAGCCACCTGTCCACCCATGCACTTATAAGGTATCACCCACTCACCCAGCCATACACGTACGGTAGTGTTAAGCCATCTGTCCACCTATGCACGTATAAGGTATCACCCACTCGCCCAGCCATACACGTACGGTAGTTTTAAGCCACCTGTCCACCCATGCACGTATAAGGTATCACCCACTCGCCCAGCCATACATGTACGGTAGTGTTAAGCCACCCGCCCACCCATGCACGTATAAGGTATGACCCACTCGCCCAGCCATACATGTACGGTAGTGTTAAGCCACCTGTCCACCCATGCACGTATAAGTTATCACCCACTCGCCCAGCCATACATGTACGGTAGTGTTAAGCCACCCGCCCACCCATGTACGTATAAGGTATGACCCACTCGCCCAGCCATACACGTATGGTGGTGTTAAGCCACCCGCCCACCTATGCATGTATAAGGTATGACCCACTCGCCCACCCATACACGTATGGTAGTGTTAAGCCACCTGTCCACCCATGCACGTATAAGGTATCACCCACTCGCCCAGCCATACACGTACGGTAGTGTTAAGCCACCTGTCCACCCATGCACGTATAAGGTATGACCCACTCGCCCAGCCATACACGTATGGTGGTGTTAAGCCACCTGCCCACCCATGCACGTATAAGGTATGACCCACTCGCCCAGCCATACATGTACGGTAGTGTTAACCCACCTGTCCACCCATGCACGTATAAGGTATGACCCACTCGCTCAGCCATACATGTACGGTAGTGTTAAGCCACCCGCCCACCCATGCACGTATAAGGTATGACCCACTCGCCCAGCCATACACGTACGGTGGTGTTAAGCCACCTGTCCACCCATGCACGTATAAGGTATCACCCACTCACCCAGCCATACACGTACGGTAGTGTTAAGCCATCTGTCCACCTATGCACGTATAAGGTATGACCCACTCGCCCAGCCATACACGTACGGTAGTGTTAAGCCACCCGCCCACCTATGCATGTATAAGGTATGACCCACTCGCCCAGCCATACACGTATGGTAGTGTTAAGCCACCTGTCCACCCATGCACGTATAAGGTATCACCCACTCGCCCAGCCATACACGTACGGTAGTGTTAAGCCACCTGTCTACCCATGCACGTATAAGGTATGACCCTCTCGCCCAGCCATACATGTACGGTAGTGTTAAGCCACCTGTCCACCCATGCACGTATGGTGGTATTGACCCACTCGCCCACCTATGTATATCAACAACTGGTGTTAAGCCACCTGTCCACCCATGTACGTATAAGGTATTGACCCATCCGCCCCCCCATGCACGATCGGTGATATTGAGGTTCCAAGGATAAGGTATGACCCACTCGCCCACCTATATACGTACGGTAGTGTTAAGCCACCTGCCCACCCATGCATGTATAAGGTATGACTCACTCGCCCACTCATGCACGTACGGTGGTATTGACCCACCCACCCCCCATGCACGATCAGTGATATTGAGGTTCCAAGGATAAGGTATGACCCACTCGCCCACCTATATACGTACGGTAGTGTTAAGCCACCTGCCCACCCATGCATGTATAAGGTATGACCCACTCGCCCACTCATGCACGTATGGTGGTATTGACCCACTCGCCCACCTATGTATATCAACAACTGGTGTTAGGCCACCGCCCACCCATGCATGTATAAGGTATGACCCACTCGCCCAGCCATACACGTACGGTAGTGTTAAGCCACCTGTGCACCCATGCACGTATAAAATATCACCCACTCGCCTAGCCATACACGTACGGTAGTTTTAAGCCACCTGTCCACCCATGCACGTATAAGGTATCACCCACTCGCCCAGCCATACATGTACGGTAGTGTTAAGCCACCCGCCCACCCATGCACGTATAAGGTATGACCCACTCACCCAGCCATACATGTACGGTAGTGTTAAGCCACCTGTCCACCCATGCACGTATAAGTTATCACCCACTCGCCCAGCCATACATGTACGGTAGTGTTAAGCCACCCGCCCACCCATGCACGTATAAGGTATGACCCACTCGCCCAGCCATACACGTATGGTGGTGTTAAGCCACCCGCCTACCCATGCACGTATAAGGTATGACCCACTCGCCCAGCCATACATGTACGGTAGTGTTAAGCCACCTGTCCACCCATGCACGTATAAGGTATGACCCACTCGCTCAGCCATACATGTACGGTAGTGTTAAGCCACCCGCCCACCCATGCATGTATAAGGTATCACCCACTCACCCAGCCATACACGTACGGTAGTGTTAAGCCATCTGTCCACCTATGCATGTATAAGGTATGACCCACTCGCCCAGCCATACATGTACGGTAGTGTTAAGCCACCCGCCCACCTATGCATGTATAAGGTATGACCCACTCGCCCACCCATACACGTATGGTAGTGTTAAGCCACCTGTCCACCCATGCACGTATAAGGTATCACCCACTCGCCCAGCCATACACGTACGGTAGTGTTAAGCCACCTGTCCACCCATGCACGTATAAGGTATGGACCCACTCACCCAGGCATACACAGTACGGTAGTGTTAAGCCATCTGTCCACCTATGCACGTATAAGGTATCACCCACCTCGCCCAGCCATACACGTCCGGTAGTTTTAAGCCTCCTGTCCACCCATGCACGTATAAGGTATCACCCACTCGCTTAGCCATACATGTACGGTAGTGTTAAGCCACCTGTCCACCCATGCACGTATAAGGTATCACCCACTCACCCAGCCATACACGTACGGTAGTGTTAAGCCATCTGTCCACCTATGCACGTATAAGGTATCACCCACTCGCCCAGCCATACACGTACGGTAGTTTTAAGCCACCTGTCCACCCATGCACGTATAAGGTATCACCCACTCGCCCAGCCATACATGTACGGTAGTGTTAAGCCACCTGTCCACCCATGCACGTATAAGGTATCACCCACTCACCCAGCCATACACGTACGGTAGTGTTAAGCCATCTGTCCACCCTATGCACGTATAAGGTATCACCCACTCGCCCAGCCCATACACGTACGGTAGTTTAAGCCACCTGTCCACCCATGCACGTATAGGTATCACCCACCTCGCCCAGCCATACATGTACGGTAGTGTTAAGCCACCCGCCACCCATGCACGTATAAGGTATGACCCACTCGCCCAGCCATACATGTACGGTAGAGTTAAAGCCACCTGTCCACCCATGCACGTATAAGTTATCACCCACTCGCCCAGCCATACATGTACGGTAGTGTTAAGCCACCCGCCCACCCATGCACGTATAAGGTATGACCCACTCGCCCAGCCATACACGTATGGTGGTGTTAAGCCACCCGCCCACCTATGCATGTATAAGGTATGACCCACTCGCCCACCCATCACGTATGGTAAGTGTTAAGCCACCTGTCCACCCATGCACGTATAGGTATCACCCACTTCGCCAGCCATACACGTACGGTAGTGTTAAGCCACCTGTCCACCCATGCACGTATAAGGTATGACCCACTCGCCCAGCCATACACGTATGGTGGTGTTAAGCCACCTGCCCACCCATGCACGTATAAGGTATGACCCACTCGCCCAGCCATACATGTACGGTAGGTGTTAAACCCACCTGTCCACCCATGCACGTATAAGGTATGACCCACTCGCTCAGCCATACATGTACGGTAGTGTTAAGCCACCCGCCCACCCCATGCACGTATAAGGTATGACCCACTCGCCCAGCCATACACGTACGGTGGTGTTAAGCCACTGTCCACCCATGCACGTATAAGGTATCACCCACTCACCCAGCCATACACGTACGGTAGTGTTAAGCCATCTGTCCACCTATGCACGTATAAGGTATGACCCACTCGCCCAGCCATACACGTACGGTAGTGTTAAGCCACCCGCCCACCTATGCATGTATAAGGTATGACCCACTCGCCCAGCCATACACGTATGGTAGTGTTAAGCCACCTGTCCACCCATGCACGTATAAGGTATCACCCACTCGCCCAGCCATACACGTACGGTAGTGTTAAGCCACCTGTCTACCCATGCACGTATAAGGTATGACCCTCTCGCCCAGCCATACATGTACGGTAGTGTTAAGCCACCTGTCCACCCATGCACGTATGGTGGTATTGACCCACTCGCCCACCTATGTATATCAACAACTGGTGTTAAGCCACCTGTCCACCCATGCACGTATAAGGTATCACCCACTCGCCCAGCCATACACGTACGGTAGTGTTAAGCCACCTGACCACCCATGCACGTATAAGGTATCACCCACTCGCCCAGCCATACACGTACGGTGGTGTTAAGCCACCCTCACCTATGAACGTATAAGGTATGACCCACCCGCCCCGCCCCCCCATACACGTACGGTGGTGTTAACCCACCCGCCCACTCATGCACGTATAAGGTATGACCCACTCGCCCATTCATACACATACGGTGGTATTGTCGCACAGTCCCATACATGTACAGAGAGGTATAGACCCACCCGCTCAACCTTAGATGTACGGTGGTGTTGACCCTCCCGTCCACCCTTACACTTGCAGTTGTATTGAATCGAAAAAGAAATTATATAGTAGAACTTAACCATAAACGCTTGAATACTTTGTGATTTAAGTGCTCAACAATAAAGGAAATTCCATATATAACCCCTGAAAATATCATGCGAATCCATACTAAGATATGTCTATGTAGAAAAATGCATTTTATGATATGATAGTGGTCAAACCTGGTTCAGAAGTTTTGCTGAATAATGTTGTTAAATCTGTGAGATTGTTGGACACTGTAACTATTTATTGAGCGGTGGTACGTTTATTTTCTCTTTAGTATAAGGGAAGAAATACTTCTTAGTATTATGGTAGTAATATTTAAATGTACCAATATTTTAACACTCGCAATAAAAATTGGCTTAGAGATAATCTGCTGTATATTTATACTAGGATATGGTAAAATATAAATTTGTTATCATGAAAATTATTGGCAATAGGTACATGATAAAAAATAATTTAACAAATGTTCCATAAAGAATTGATAGTGAATTTCATTTAAAAAAAAGCTGTACATTACTATTATTTACAATAAAATTTAATAACGAAATGTAATATTCAGTACGATTCAAACATTACCAAACAGACCATCGTCCTGCAGGAGAGGGAATGGAACAGGCCTGAATAAAACATAAGCAAATTGGATTTTAGTCCCTCTGTTCTCACGGGACCCTGACTGTGTTCTGGAATGGCACATAGTGACTATGGTAAAACATAGTTAAACAGTGCTCCATTAAAAAAAAAAAAAAAAAAATATCTTATATTTAACCTTAGCTAAATATGTTTCGTCCTTCATTTTACTTGTAGAGTTGGTAGAGACATGATAAGAATTAATAACGCCTTTGTGCTATTGAATATCAGCCACTGATATACAGCTATTACCACGAACAAGTGCGAATCATAATAAAGTCCTTTAAGTTGAATCACAAAAGAAAAGACATATAAGGATCAGACAACAATAACGAGATTTAAGAGTGAAATCCCAAAGAACAATATATATATATATATATATATATATATATATATATACATACATATATGTATATATATATATATATATATATATATATATAAATTATACAGAATAAGAACGTAATTTAAGAGTGAAATCCCAAAGCATTACATGTAACAGAATCAGATATCATAATAAGGATATTTAATAGATAAACCTATAAGAAGAAGAGTTTTAAGGATGTGATATCATAATAAAGTAATTTAAGAGTGAAATCCTATGCACATATATAAAGGTAAGAGATAATAATAGTCCTTTAATCGTTGAATACGATTTGACAAGCTATATAACAGTCAGATATTACAATAAGGGTCTTTAAATAAGAATGTCCCGGTGGTAAATAAACCTATTTTTTGTGATGCCATCACTTCTATCAGACGTGCTTTAGCCCCCTCCTACTCATGTTCTAGTTGATAAGTATTATTGTGTTTTATGTTGTGTGTTTGTTGTTGTTGTTGTTAATAACAAGTGATTTACCTGTCTTCTGTGCATTACGTTCTGCTCCCCAGATGTTTAATACATCGAACCTCAATTGTGTAGAACATCACAGTCAGAATACATAAATTAACAGTGAAACTATTGTGAGCGATGGTAAAATGTGACAGTGGGTTGATCAGTTCAGTGAAGGATGAATAAATATCCTCAATGATCAATGAAGTGTGTGGTCAGCTGTTGTCGGAGGAGGAAACTATCACTTTTTATAGTTACTTAAACAAATATTTTATTAGTTTTTTCGAAACGACTTCTGGATAAGGCTAAAAACCTTTAAAAACCAATAGTGAAGTCTTTCTTATTACAACTATTTAATTATAAATATTGCAAAGGCTTCCACTAAAAAAGAAAATACTAGATGGATAGATGGTGGTTTGCTGAACAGAAATTTACTTTGGGTAACCTTCTTAAGGTTGACACTTATGAGGAGTACTTTTGTGTACTTAGGCGTACATTCTAATTAGTGTTAGTTATCTCCTAATGAAAATGTATTATTTATACAAAAATATCCAACAATGTATCAGTTATAACTAAGAAATTTAGTAAGAACCTAAAGGTTAGATTGTCAAATGAAAATTAAAAAAGATACATCATTAAAAAAGTAAACTACTACAGTTAATTAGTTATTACAATCATGATTAGTTGAAATTTATTTTTAATTCCTACTCCTGTCAATAATTCCAGTTGATAATACTTACATTGGTGACTTGGACAGTGTGTACAAGAATCAGTTTTGTCTCATCCAATGACATGTCAGGTGGTTTGAACAGTGTGTACAAGAATCAATTTTGTCTCATCCAGTGACCTGCCAGGTGGTTGAACAGTGTGTATAAGTATCGGTTTTGTCTCATCCAATGACCTGTCAGGTGGTTGAACAGTGTGTATAAGCATCGGTTTTGTCTCATCCAGTTTTTTTTTTAAATACACTGTACGTGTATGGGTGGGTCAATACCACTGTACGTGTATGGGTAAGTGGGTGGGTCAATACCACAGGACTGTACCTGTCAGGTGGTTGAACAGTGTGTATAAGCATCGGTTTTGTCTCATCCAGTGAGCTGCCAGGTGGTTGAACAGTGTGTATAAGCATCGGTTTTGTCTCATCCAATGACCTGTCAGGTGGTTGAACAGTGTGTATAAGCATCGGTTTTGTCTCATCCAATGACCTGTCAGGTGGTTGAACAGTGTGTACAAGCATCGGTTTTGTCTCATCCAGTGACCTGCCAGGTGGTTGAACAGTGTGTATAAACATCGGTTTTGTCTCATCCAGTGATCTGTCCGGTGATTTGAGCAGTGTGTAAGAGCATAAGTTTTGTCTCATCCAGTGACCTGTCAGATGGTTGAACAGTGTGTATAAGCATCGGTTTTGTCTCATCCAATGACCTGTCAGGTGGTTGAACAGTGTGTATAAGTATCGGTTTTGTCTCATCCAGTGACCTGCCAGGTGATTGAACAGTGTGTATAAGTATCGGTTTTGTCTCATCCAATGACCTGTCAGGTGGTTGAACAGTGTGTATAAGTATCGGTTTTATCTCATCCAGTGACCTGTCAGGTGGTTGAACAGTGTGTATAAGTATCGGTTTTGTCTCATCCAGTGACCTGCCAGGTGGTTGAACAGTGTGTATAAGTATCAGTTTTGTCTCGTCCAATGACCTGCCAGGTGGTTGAACAGTGTGTATAAGTATCGGTTTTGTCTCGTCCAATGACCTGCCAGGTGGTTGAACAGTGTGTATAAGTATCGGTTTTGTCTCGTCCAATGACCTGCCAGGTGGTTGAACAGTGTGTATAAGTATCGGTTTTGTCTCGTCCAGTGACCTGCCAGGTGGTTGAACAGTGTGTATAAGTATCGGTTTTGTCTCATCCAGTGACCTGCCAGGTGGTTGAACAGTGTGTATAAGTATCGGTTTTGTCTCGTCCAATGACCTGCCAGGTGGTTGAACAGTGTGTATAAGTATCGGTTTTGTCTCGTCCAATGACGTGCCAGGTGGTTGAACAGTGTGTATAAGTATCGGTTTTGTCTCATCCAATGGCCTGTCAGGTGGTTGAACAGTGTGTATAAGTATCGGTTTTGTCTCATCCAATGACCTGTCAGGTGGTTGAACAGTGTGTATAAGCATCGGTTTTGTCTCATCCAGTGATCTGTCCGGTGATTTGAGCAGTGTGTAAAAGCATAAGTTTTGTCTCATCCGTCGATTTGTTAGGGTGAGCTCTCACTTCAGAATGTTGGTACAAAGATAGTCCAATATGTCCATCACGTGAGAGACCATCGTAGTAGTCAATAGGTCGTTTAAAGTATATGAATAATTAACTTCATTAGGCGTTTACTTCTGTAGAATGTTTGAAAACTCATCAAAATTAATACATTAAATGCGAATACAATGTGTTGATCACTATTATTTGTATCCCTCTTTACTTGATACGTTCCCATGCATTTAAGACTGAGACCAAGTTAAACACCATGGAGAATTCTTGCAGCGAAATAATGAAGTGTTAGAGTAAAAGTGGATGTGTAAGTAAAGGGGGGGGGGGTTAAAAGGGAACATTGTAACGTCTTTGACTTGCAAATTAATTGTGCATAATGAACCTTCCTAGCTTCTCATATTGTCAATTTGTTAGCTTTTAAACAGAACTGTAATTTGCTATGATTGGTTCATGATAAGATTGTTTTAAAACAATTTACATTTCATTGACCTTTACATATCAAGAAACATATAACTGATATTTCTACTGTCAGGCCTACTGACGATGTAAACGTGTAGTGAACGAAATTAATTGTGTAATGTAAAATAACAAAGCGGTAGACGTACCATCAGAGGGAGAGATTGAATGTTTATATGGATAAGTAAATATGAAAGGAAATTTCCTACTCTAAATTATCATCAGTATTAAAATATAGTTAAAATGCTTTAAAAATTGTTAAACTTAATCTTTCTAAAAACTGATAGTATATTACACAGATTCGTTGCTACTTCTTGTATAAACTATCATGTTATGGGAATAAGGACTGATGCTTTCTTTAACTACTTCGGTATAGACCTAATCAATGAAGATACATAAGCAATGAAAAGTCTACCGAATTACCAAGAGCTAAACTAAGAAGATTGAATTTCATTAAAACACAATTTTTTGCTCGTTATACCATTTTTATTCAATTCACCATAACTAGCATAAAAAGGTAATAAATACACTCTGACAACATTCAAACCACATTATACAGGTACACATTTGATAAAACTACATATAATTTTCTTGTATTACACGTAAAATCCCACACATATACGTATTCGTACAAACAACCCGTACGTTTGAATATGCCGTACATTTTCTACATACGGCAGAAGTGTTAGTTGCCAGACTGTCAGCTCTGAGAGGGGAGGGGACATACGGTAGTAACCCTTTCACATCCGGTAAGTGGTGAACCACCCATTTCGAAGGGTGATTTATTCCTCTACGTTCCCACTTATGACTTGAGGATGAGAATACGTTAAGACGCCACAACGGTTTGCTAGTATCCACAAGAAGTAGCAGTATTTTGCAAAATATAAATAAAAAATACGAAGTCATATACAAGGAATTCCAGCTTATCAAGTAAGGAGGACAGTAAACTTTGATTTTACTTTCCGATCAAACAAACGAAACAATTCTTAAAGGAGTTTGGAATATCGTTTTAGTTAAAAATTACACTAGATGTCGTCTTCCCGACGATTTTACAAGTCTTGACAACCACCCAGTTCCATTCTTTACTTGAGACTTCTACAAAATATGGTGTTTACATCCATTAGTGATCTACTGAAGAACATTAGGCCTATGTACAGCAACAGCCGGTCCACTAACAGTCGACGCAGTTATAATTAGTGCAAAAAGTATTGGATATTTACCTTAGATAGAACTACTCATAGGAGCAGACTGTTAATAACAATTACTATAAATGGGAATAAATTACGCTCTCTTTTTACAGTTAGAAAAGTAAACATAATAACTGTGTTTTTCTTTTAAGCTACTTTGATTTGTTGTTTTGATTTTAAATGTATTTATGAAAATATGCCTTTGATAGTAAAGATATTGAGTAAGATACAGAAACAAATAAAAAGTTGGCTTCTAAAAAGTGGCATGCAGTTATTCGATACAGCAGTTTTGAACATTTACTAACCAGATATTAAGAAAGTGTAAATTCATAGTAAAAATTCAATATAAAAAAATCATGTTATGAAACGTTTGTAAGATCAAACAGTCTTTCGAATAACTGTTTAACGTACATCATCCAGTGAATTATGGAATAATTAATATAGAATATCACAAGGTAGTAAGAACTATATACACTGTAGGAAACACTTTTGATTAGAAAACTGGGCCCTTAATAAAACCCTTGATAGACCCTTGGAAGAAAACTGTTTTTAATAATCCATAAATTAAATTATACAAATGAGATGACTCAGATTGAGTGAAACAAGCTCAGAGCTTTGAATACAATATTGTAATCGGATTGAGCTGATTCGGTCGATTAAACTTGAGGGAGTAGGCGCTTAGTGAGACTGTCTTGGACCGAAGTAGGTCACTCGGTGACATTGGTTACTGCACTCCACGATTATTATTTAAGACAATCACGTGTCAGAATCAATATTAGTAGTTTACAGTCTTCTATAGTGAATAGTTTTGTGACACTCGAATCTCCGACTCTACCTGGAGTTGACTTTGGACCTACTTGCAACTGCGTCGACTATCAGAAGACCGGTTGTCGTCCACAAACCATTATGTACAATCGTGGTAGTTGACTCTCCTTCCCCGCTTGGCCACCAGGCAGCGTGAGTTATCAGTAGTTGCAGTTAAACATTATTAATTTATCTTGAAAACGTTTCACGCTTACAGTTTTTAACGTATGCATTAAAAAGCTTTATGGGATAAGTTACTATTATCTCCTGAGATTGTATTTTTTCAAATAGTTTTAATTTATAAAAAGAAAATATAACAATAACTAATTGCTTGATAAAAAATTTACCACAACAGTTAAAAAACTGTCTTAGGGGGCTGAAGACAATTTTATCCTTTTTCAAAAAAGATAGATTTTAAAATGTTATGTTCATAAATAAAGCTTTGATCTTATTTTGAAATTAACATTGGTCTTACGGTGAATCGAATCCAATATGACGGCATGTGCCTCAGACTCTTAAGACGAGTAAAGGTGGTATTCCTAAGCGACGACTGTAGCGACTCCAGCCTTACGACTCGAGCCGCGCGACTACAGCTGCGACGGCTGTAGCCGAGAGGTACATTCCTAAGCGACGACTGTAGTGAATCCAGCCGTACGACTCGAGCCGCGCGGCTAGAGCCGTGACGGCTGCAGCCGAGGAGTATATTCCTTAGAAGCGACTACAGCCGCGACGACTGTAGCGACTCAAGTCGTACGACTCGAGCCGCGCGACTACAGCTGCGACGGCTGTAGCCGAGAGGTACATTCCTAAGCGACGAATGTAGTGACTCCAGTCGTAAGACTCGAGCCGCGCGGTATGAGCCGTGACGGCTGCAGCCGAGGGGTACATTCCTTAGAAGGAACTACAGCCGCGACGGCTGTAGAGTGTTTTCTATATGAATCCTTATAATAAATTGCCTAGTGTACATATTCAGACAACTAATTTCGGGGACCTCATGGCAGATGCATCAGTGTTGGGTCTAACGTTAATTCTAATGCAAGAAAAGGAGGACGATATTTTTTTTTTCTTTTTACATACCCCTGACCATACATATGGGAGTATTTAAGTTAATTACTTTGTCCTAAACAAGTTTAAGAGTGTACAGAGACTGTCTGCCATGTTGGTGTTAATCCCATAGAAATAATGTTATTTGCAAATCCAAATTGTTTTGTTATTTATTGACGAAAATTTGTGTATGAGATGTCATTTTAAACGTTACCATTTGTGCATTGTATTTGCTTTTGATATCTTGAATATATACGTCTAGTTAAAAATATGTGAAAATAAAAACTTCAAACTATAATATATATTTTATATTTTTCTATCAAACTAATTAGAAATTTGCAAAGCGATTCCAACGCGCAATTTAATCATCGGTAAAGTGAATTTTTTTGATAAAATACGTTTAGTTTGGATCTGCGTGATCGTAAGTTTTGTTCTAAAATAATATTGTTCCTATGGGACTGAAACCAATATGGCCGACAGCCTCTGCAGACTCTTAATTTCATAAATTATAAATAAAATAATATCCTTAAATAGTTGGTAAATTGATAGCTGATTGATAGTTGATCCTTAAATAGCTGTACGGTTTACTAAGTTGACATTCAAGTCTTGCCGCTACTAAGATGGCGTTCATCCTTCATTTATGTTATAAGGTTTGTCTATAAATTACGTCTAGATATTTTAGGTCTATAACGATTTTTACTTTTAAGTAAATATGACTTTAAACAATGTGTTTGGTATTCGTAAATCCAATATTTACTTATTTATATAATTTCTTTTTCTGGAAGTTGAGTATTTGCCAACTCTTGGAACATGAATAGAATTTGTAAAAGTGTTCTTTCTTATCAATATTACAAAAGATGTAAAGATATTATTAATGGTATTATTAAGTAATATCTATGATGGATTAATATGAAATATCCTTCATAAATTTAGTTCATAAATATATAGTAAATTATAGAAATAAAAAAATCTAGTAAAATATATAATATATATAATAGATATTCAATGGTAATGATACAGCACATCAACTAAATTATTGAGTCTAACTAGAATCATCGAGGGGGTCTTTGAATCCAACCAATAAGACGATTTCAAATCGGAATTCTATTCAAATCGGCATTTCAATCGTGAGAGGCTTATAGGATTGGGCATTGCCTTATACTAACTTTCACAACAAAACAATTTTAATACCATTCTGTCATCTCATTAGAAAATATGTGCACTAATAATTGGCATACAGATTCCACTAATACTACTTTAATTTTATAATATCAAGTTATTTACCATATTTATTTAAGGAATTGTGATATGTATTTTATTTTTTTTACGTCACTGAACCAAGCTACTACAGATGTATCTGCTATATGCCAGTAATCCTGTAAATCCTGATGGATTCAGCGTTTTGGTGTTAAGCCATCGTCAGATCCTTACACTAAGCTTGAAACATGTTTTAAATACATTTACGATGGTCTTGTCAAAGTTTAAAAACGCACTCGTAATCCAAAAGGATTTCCAGGATAGCTGGCAGATTGCTGGCATTTAACCATTAATTCATTCGTCAAAGTGGTTCAGTAAAACTACACCAGCAATGAAGACTAGTGCATATGTAATTAATTGAACCATATGTGTTTGTTTTTTCGTAAATACTTTTACTACTACAAGTAGACGTGTTCGGCCAGTGATATAAGTATCTACCACTACACGTACATAGAGTATTAAATATGGCAGTAACTTCTCTGTTTGAAATATGTGCTTTCAAGATTCCATATTAAAATATTATATTTTTTATCCATACAGATTTCCTGAAAAAAGAATAAAATATGTTGATCCATTTTTGACTCCACTGTATGCCATTATAACTGAAATAACTGTTGAGAAAACCTGTAAATTAATTCCTGCTATAGTTTGGTAATCACGGGACACTTTAATATTAATTTTTCTAATAAACATGATTCCCATTCATTATTAACCTTTATCAATCCTCTTTTATAAGCAATAGCAAAGTACAATGGAAACCATAATTCCACTAAATTGATAAGCTATTTATCAGATAAACATAAATTAGAGTAAAGTAAAATATAAAAAATTAATCTATGATGATGTAGTAGGCGTATAAAAATCCGTGTTACTTTCTGAAGTGGAAAAGCAGAAATATGTAAATATGAACTGAAAATAATTAAGACGATATATAAAGTACGGAATAAAAGAAAGCCTGAAGAGTTGAAAGCACGAAGGAAATGTGTTTAAAACTGTGGCCGGAAGGCAGCTTTTGACTTGCGGTTAATGAGGGAGCAGAGCCAGTAGTGTTAATTACACGGAACGAACGAGGGTCGAGTCTCGTTTTAGTTTTGTTGTTGAAAAAGGTCGTGTCTTTATGTACATAAACAATTTTAGTTTTAAAATCCGTACAACATACGTGGATATTTTATGATAAAGAATTTATTAACAAAGTTCATCAAACACATACATTTCAACAAACTTCGAAATTCAACGAATCAACGTTGGCATTGCCTTGAATTTATATTTTATAGACTTTCGTATACACGTAGTCCTCACCAATAGTCCTCTCTCAAGACAATTAAATACACAATATCCACTAAAACCTAGAGAAAATGATAGAATCTCGCATCATAGTACAGTAACTCAATGAGCACCTTCCTTCACAAGCAGGCACTCGCTTGATCAATAGTCTTCCCATAGAGTATAAAGCAACAATAAACCAAAGGCTTTCAAGGCACTTTTAAAAAGGACGCTCATTTCCGAGGTTTTTTCTCTGTTGGAGATATCTTATTCCACAACTGGGAGAGCAATGATTCGGTCGTTTGACACTGACTGGACGCTGGAGTATCTAACTTAAAACAATGGTGTGATTGTGAAGAATGTACGAAATAAAAGCGGTTGAAATAATGTGGAATTCTATCGTAATGGCTGCTTTAACTAATATGATTACTTAATGTAATTGTGAATATTGCGATACATTTCTTTTAAAACATTCATGCTATTCTAATATATTTAGGTCATAATTAAAATAAATCAAAGTTTGTACAGTAATAAGATATTACATAAGTAAATAAGCAATAGATTTATTAATATACTTTGTTGATAACCATGTACATAGAGTTTACCCAAGCAATAATTAAACAAAACTCATGCAGACTAACTGACAGAAATTCGTCTAGAAACTGGTAATGTACTCGTTCGTCAAAACTGTAAAAATATACGCATTTCCAGACCCTTTTTTGAGCTTATAATTGTGAAAAGAAACAAATATGTAAAAATTAAATACTTTTAAGGAAATTTAAGTTCGAACAACCAGAAGATAAATTCCTTTGAATAAAATGAAACTTTGATCAAATAATGACTCTTGTAATACTCACTAAATTGATACAACATTAATGATAAAAGGGACACTAATTAAAATTATCTATTCGAGTAACCAAAAGGCTTTCTGTCTATTTTTCATATTGAGTTTTGGTAACATTTTAAGACTCGAATGATTCATAGTAAAAATTGCATTGCTTAAAAGCTTGTGCTGTGATTTAAGTATTTTGGGGTTAAAATGAAAACAAAACATTAAAATCACAGTACGTAATTAGGTACAGATCGTGATTACTGTATGTATGAATTATTGAGGGGAAGGGGAACTCAATTAGGGAAACCAATTTTCTGCTTCATCAGATAACTCCGACGCCTATGAAGCGTCACTATCGTCAACAAGGAGAATACAAAAGCTCTCCCTTTAACGAGATTCCTCATGTTTACTCCATGAATAAATTTACATTTAATATTACTAAAGAAACACTTACTTATAATATTTTTACCGAACATTCTGACTGTTTTAATAATATTTGGTGTCAAGATTCGTTAGAGCATAGGATATAGATATTTATAATTTATAAAATACGATTTTCTATCAGGTCATTAGCATAACCTAAAACTGAATCTACGAAAGTAAAACTCAGTTGGGAGAGCTGCTTTAGTTATATCATTAACTGTAAAAACAAACATAGTGTCCAAGGCAATGCAGTTGCTATAGACACGTACCTGTGCTGCTATCTAATGGTGATTTGTTTCAAAAAGAGCACGGACAACTGTTTGCGCACTGTTATCTCAGCTATTAGTCTCTTCAGCGTGTGCTAGAGAGAGACAGCGGTAAGCCTGGATACCAGTGGCGCTACCTGTGAGAACTGAACATGTACTAATTTCACCGAACAGTAAACCCAGCTTCACGGGTACCATATGAGCGGGCAGTGGTTTTGTTTATATGATAAATGGCGGTATTTTGTAGTTTCTAAAATAGTGTCTGGATTATATTTATTTTTTTTTTAAAAAGCTCAAACTGAAAATAAAACAAATGCTTTTTTATGATTTATAATATGTAACTATATACTCATTATTCTTTCCATTTTATTCCCATAGGTCATTGAGCGGCTACAAGACCATGAAATATGAATAAAACTATCGCCAATGCCAAACAGATTTTTAGTTTACTTTGAAATTTGAAAGGTAACATAAATTAATCGTTATTTATTTATATGATATTAAGAAAAGGGGTTCCTAAAAATCTCTCAATAATGTACGCTTGTTGCTTAATATTTAGAGCTACGTTTTCATTTCCCTACCACAATGGTGAAAAATTGTACTTATATCTACCACTCGGAGCCCAATATATAGTATAAAGTTAATAATCAATTATTTTTGGATTATATATATCTCTCAAATAAACCAGAATAACTTTGGCAAGATGTCGGCTCCCTAATTACTATCTGGAGGGCTTGATCCTTGATACGGCACTTATAAGTTGGGCCTAAGTGATACTCTCAGCCCATTAGGGGGAAAATTTGACCCTCTGGAGTGGTTGTGATGAGATTGTACAAGGCAAGTCTGTGTTTAACAGTATTCAGCAAAACCACTATTTAATGACCTATTAAATATTTAACTTTAATGACATAAACTGGTTTACACTGCTCAAATGTATTACTTCGTGAAAAAATGACACCTATTGGCTACCTCACTGAGGGACTGTTGTATTAAGCACTTAAGTGCCTCTCAGATGGGATGTATCTCCTCCATATATTGGGGATGTAATGAATATGACTAAAGCCGATAAATCTTAATAACAATAGAAGTTTTAATTTTTAATTAACTTATTGTCATAATTTAAGCATCTCCTACTTCATATAATGTAAAGTTATAATAATCTAAAAAGTTGGTTTAGTGGGGATTGCAATTTAATCTGGGATAACAAGTTATTAATAAAATGTCAAGTCACTTTTAAACAACCGGAGATGTATAAACTTATCATTTCGTAATTCGAACACAGTACGTTTTGAAATGTAAACCCCTTTTAAGCCAAAATAGAAATTTGGACATAATGAAACAACTTCAATGGTGCCTCTGCCATTCGACTTCAAGGGTGGCTTTGACAATTATATTACCATCTAACACAGAAGGGTCGTTTGTTCCCAACGATGAGAGTTGATTTGGTTACCAAATGAAGCCAGTTAATACAAATATACTAGAGTTTCAATGATCTGTATATAGTGTAAATAATTTTATTTTATTTTTTTTTATTTATTCATAAAATGCCGATCGTCAAGATATGGGCGAATATGGATTTCGAATGAGTCTGATGAGTGTAGATGAGCGAATGTAGTCATTGTTGCAAACTAAGGCCGACTATTCCTTAGAAAGTGTCATGAATTAATAGCCCAATGACAAATGAACAGCTGATCCTTCTCAAAATGTATTGACTCTGATTGGGATCGAACTGAGAACCATTAGCACATGAAGCTGGGATTGAACCAACTACGCTACCGACCAATTTATAATACTTTATAATTACTGTTTTTAAATTAATAACTAGTATTTCAGGGAAAATCAAATCTTCAGAGAGTTTCATTTTGCAATGTCGAATGCCGTATGTTCCATGCCTGGTTGGACATTCACATCATTGTGGTGTAAATAATGTCCAAACACAAATAAGTGCAGTTTAGAAATTTTTTTAGCTTTATTTTGGGTTAAAATGAATAAATCAAACGTTATGTATGATGGTTGTACCTTTGTATTAAGTATGTAAGTGTTACATTTCTTACCACTTGGTCAATGTTTGTTACTGTAATTCTGATACAAACAAACTTATAGCCTATAGTTGACAAAATGTGAACGATTTAGTTAAAATAGTCAAATCAGTTATAAAATCATAGGTTAATTTTGAACGAGGTCCATCGCAATGGTTCATAATGATAACAATTGTGTTGGGATTCAATTTTCCATTTCATTTGTCGTCCTTATTTGGGGAATGTTAACAGAAAGTGTTTTTGATTGTTTAAAGTTCAAAGACAACATAATTTATTGGTTATAGACAGTTCGTTTAGGAACAGATTTTATTACATCTCTATCTTGTACCAAAGAACCACTACTTCATTTAGAACTCCTAAGCTAAAGAGCCGAAACAGGTGAAACAGGCGAAACAGGCGAAACAGGTGAAACAAGCGAAACAGGCGAAACAGGCGAAACAGGCGAAACAGGCACACGAAACGTAAAAATATCGGAGATACTGCTCAAAGAATACGCGTAACTTTGTATGCGGACTGTGAAAAATTATTCTTTGAGCAGTACCTAAGTTATTTTGGTGTTTTGTGTACTTTTTTTTTCCTTCACGTCGAGGAGTTGTAGCACTCCTAACTCACCTTAGGACAGGACAGATATGGTGATAAACCTTTGCCTAGAAAACAAAGGTAATCACAGATACTGAAACAATTTATAAACACAGATTACTGAAATCAATCACCATAATATTTGTACATTTTGTACTTATATTGTTAATACATTTTAATGAGTAACGCTCATTTGTATTGTATTTCTACTAAAGCTTAAAATGTGTAAAGAATTACCCTTTATTAGAGCAATCCTGGAAATATATAATTTTAGATTAAAAAAAGTGAGGTTTAAACTAAACTAATGTGACAATATTAATTTGGACTATTATTAACTTGTATTATATATTCGTAAGGTTATAATTTGATAAAAGAATATAGTCATTATGTATATCATTATAAAAAGTGTACATACTGGTCTTGACTACATTTCTGTCACTAACAGTGCTGTAAAAACTCAAAAAAGCCAATGGATATTATTCTAAATGAAAGTCTCAAAAGAAATTTAATTTATTTAATAACAAATTATTCTAAGCAAATAAAACTATCATTGACACACTTAATGATCATAGAATATGTGCTATCGCAGAAGTTAAATAAGAGTAAACAACTTAAGTTATTTGAAGCATCCTTAACTTGTTTTAATTATGGTTATTGGCATCGTGAGTAATACAGTTACCCAAGTTTGAGTAGAAGCTCTAAGAGGCATGACCTAGCAATATCAACTTTGAATGTAGAACTTAGATTATTAACTAAGAAAAACTTTACAGTAAACGGAAATTCTACCGATTAAACTAACATATTAAGTGTTAGTATAAATACAAATGTATTACAATATAAGTACAAAATGTATAATTATTATGGTTATCAACTTCGGCAAATCAGGTCACTTTCCTGAGGGAATCCTTTGTGAATCCCTCTGGTCTGAGGAAGCAAAATATTGTTTACCGAAATCGATTACCATAAAAAGCTTTCATTTTGTATTCATATTGTAATACATTTCTTTTGTGAAACGGCAATTATCTACAAAATACACATGAAATATATTGACTGCGTAATATATCGCATTAAGAAATTACATACAACAGTTAGTTTGAAACTAATAAAACTTTGTACAAATGATCACTACAATTTACCTTTGTAAAACAATGATCTTTATTTTTTGATGGTATATTGATTGATGACTTCTTGGATAATACATAATAATGTATAAACAGGTAACTACATTACTACATTAATCGTAAAGATATCTATACGATTAATGTAGGATGTGAGTGAGGGTAACGAGCGTGATAAGTGTAGCCATTGTTACTAACTAAGGTCATCTGTTCCTTAAAAGGATCCATTATAAAATAGCCTAATAACCAGATTAACAAAGGGAACTACAGCTTCCAGTGGAATACAAACCACGTAGTAATGATCTTGGTTATGGTTAAATGACAAGTCTGATACTCAGTTCTCTTCCCTAACTAACACATAAACCGTTGTACTGTCCAATTATCCCAAACGACTCTAGTAGTTTCCAAGTCGATGGTAACCATTGGGTCTGTGCTAAGAGGGCTGACATAAAATATTATCACCTACAATCTCATAAAATTTAGCCGCCAAGTAGATATCAAAAGTACCGGCAAATAACCATTAACTAATTATTTTCCAAACCAAAAATATCATGAGTGGGATTGGATGTGAGACTACGTACCTTGGGCTGAAGTAAAGGAAGTTTTATTTTTGTGTTTTGGGAATGAAAAGACTTGCATTAAAAAACTGTATCATATTTATATCTGAACACTTTTCGTTTTTAATGATTGCTGTTTCTTTTAAATCTGTGTTGATGTCAAAATGAAAACTAAACTCTTTTCATTCCTTTTTGTTCTTAGGATTGTGCAAACAATTTACAAGACCTCACATGGTGGTAAAAGTTAATATGTAAATTAATAGTGCTACAGGCTAAGGTGTGGTGGAGGTTTAATTTGAACATGTACTCTGTTCAGCTCCCTAATTAGTGTTAAAGGGACTAACGATGAGTGGCAGTCTTCTCCGTTGGTATTGTGTGAAGCATGTACTCTGATATCATTTGAGCATGTACTCTGTTCAGCTCCCTAACTAGTGTTAAAGGGACTAACAATGAGTGGCAGTCTTCTTTGTTGGTATTGTGTGTAGTACAGTGTCACAGACTAAGGTGGGGGCGGAGCGTTCATTTGAACATGTACTCTGTTCAGCTCCCTAATTAGTGATAAACGGACTAGCGATGAGTGGCAGTCTTCTCTGTTGGTATTGTGTGAAGTACAGTGTAACAGACCAAGGTGGGGGTGGAGGGTCAATTTGAGCATGTACACTGTTCAGCTCCCTCATTAGTGTTAAACGGACTAGTGATGAGTGGTAGTCTTCTATGTTGGTATTGTGTGACGTACAGTGTAACAGACCAAGGTGGGGGTGGAGGGTCAATTTGAGCATGTACACTGTTCGGCTCCCTAAATAGTGTTAAAGGGACTATCGATGAGTGGCAGTCTTCTCTGTTGGTATTGTGTGAAGTACAGTGTAACAGACCAAGGTGGGGGCGGAGGGTTAATTTGAGCATGTACACTGTTCAGCTCCCTCATTAGTGTTAAACGGACTAGTGATGAGTGGCAGTCTTCTATGTTGGTATTGTGTGAAGTACAGTGTAACAGACCAAGGTGGGGGTGGAGGGTCAATTTGAGCATGTACACTGTTCAGCTCCCTCATTAGTGTTAAACGGACTAGTGATGAGTGGCAGTCTTCTATGTTGGTATTGTGTGACGTACAGTGTAACAGACCAAGGTGGGGGTGGAGGGTCAATTTGAGCATGTACACTGTTCAGCTCCCTCATTAGTGTTAAACGGACTAGTGATGAGTGGCAGTCTTCTATGTTGGTATTGTGTGACGTACAGTGTAACAGACCAAGGTGGGGGTGGAGGGTCAATTTGAGCATGTACACTGTTCAGCTCCCTCATTAGTGTTAAACGGACTAGTGATGAGTGGCAGTCTTCTATGTTGGTATTGTGTGACGTACAGTGTAACAGACCAAGGTGGGGGTGGAGGGTCAATTTGAGCATGTACACTGTTCAGCTCCCTCATTAGTGTTAAACGGACTAGTGATGAGTGGCAGTCTTCTATGTTGGTATTGTGTGACGTACAGTGTAACAGACCAAGGTGGGGGTGGAGGGTCAATTTGAGCATGTACTCTGTTCGGCTCCCTAATTAGTGTTAAAGGGTCCAGCCATGTGTGTGGCAATCTTATCTGTGGAAACTCAAATAATACCATTTATGGGAGAGATTTATTTTCTTACAATCATTTATCATTGAGCCTTTTGATATAATTAGCGTAAAGATAATCATGGTTCCTCTATTTATCAATATTTTGGTGGAATATTCTTACAAAATATATATATGAAATATTGTATATTACTCTTACTTGCTGAAGTTATAAGTGCCTTTTCATATATGAAACGTTATTTAGTTCCAAAAGGACGTAGAACTTAAAACAACAAACGTCAGCTGGTTTCAGTGGAACGTAGTATTTTATATAACAAATATTTGTTAGTTTCAACTAAGTGTAGTATTTCAAATAATGAACATTGCTTGGTTCAATAAAACGTGTTATTTCAGAAATCTACTTATCCTGTATTAACATAATTAGTGTTATTTTAATTTATAAATTTTCAAAAATTAATAAAATACATAAATATGAAGAATTCTTTCTAAACGGAATTTCGCCCAAGGAGTGGAGGAGAGAAAAATACGATTATACAAGTCCCAAGGCAGCTCTCACCCTTTATAAATTAACGTTGAGCCCTTCTCATTGAGTGGTTGTTGACAATCATTTTGAGTACTTAAGATATGATCTAGCTTAGTGATTTATGACTTTCCATCCTATGTATTAAACTCCACTCCTAAAACATGTAGTCATTAAAAAACATTACCATTTAATTGAGTTTTTGAAATCTTACTACACGATATTAATGCATTTTGTCTTTTTTAAATCTATCTTGGAATTATTTTAGATTAACAATTTACATTCAGTTTAAGACTACATTAAAATGTCTCATATAACTATGTGTCCAACACCTTATATGAACTCTATTTAATTGTTTGTATATTTTTTTAATGAATACAGTTAAAAACAAAATAATATAATATAAAACACGAATTAAATAATTGTGTATATTGGATTTGTTGAATACTATTTTGTTTGAATAAAATTGCAGTAGGTCTTTATATTTTATTTAAATATGATACTTAATATTTATTAACCAGAACATTTAAAACAAAAATTTTTTTCACAACAATAATTAGTATTAAATTTTAGATATTGAAAAGCATTGTTGAAGCATCAGCAGCCTGACAGTCTTACCCTGCTAGGAGTGTTGGGCTATGTACTGCTAGTGAATTATACAATCGACACTGTTTGAGTTGAAATATAATTTAAAACCACCTTTGACAGTATAAAGTGTACTATAAATGGTTTTAAATAAAGAAGCTTTGACTGACTGACGTTAAATGTAAGAGAGTATGAGGTTCTAACTTTGTCTTAAGTAAAGACTATTTTCATTTGACTTCATAAATGAGCTTGACTTACTTGTCTTATTCTTGTCCCTCTTTGGTGGAAACGTTGTCTAAACGTCTAAAGTATGAAAACTGTCCACTCATACGGGTCCTGTTAAGCCGGGTTTCCTGTTCAGTGAAATTAGTCCAAGTTCAGACTACCGGTCTCCTGCTCTCTCTCTTCGTCCCTCTCTCTGTATCTCTGCAGTGACTAATACGCCCGTCGTGCGAACGCTTATTTAAAACACATCACCGTTAGTTACTAGCACAGGTGCACGCCTAAAGATAAATAAATAAACTCTATTTCTATAGTCAATGGCACAACACCCTTAACACTCGCGGAGTGGACGACTTGCCAGGTGAATGTCTAAGAACGATCTCTGGTTCGGGCCCAGGTTATGACGATTGGAATTGAGGCTAGAGACTATTTGGCTCGGTCAATGGTGATTGTATGGATGCTACTGGTTAAGGTTGGTCTACAACATTGAGAGCGCACGGAAGTGGCCGTCTCCAGCCTTTTTACTTAACTATTGCAATAAACTTTGTATCAGGTATAAGAAAATAAACAAGTTTATCTTCAGTGATTCAATTACATGTTTAATCAAATAATAAAAGTATCAAGGTCGTGAACAAAACTTGATAATGCCTATGTCATTATTGAAGCTCCTCTTATTGTAAATGCTGAATTTCACTTTTTTGAAAGAATTAAACAATGAAATAATTAATTATTTTGAATCGATAATTACAGACATTATTTATTATTGAAGCTTTTAATAATTGTATTTAGAAAATCCATCTTAATTTTTACAGTGTGGTTAAAATCCTAAGCTTGGCGAAAAACCAAGTTGTATGGTTTACTAATATAAAATTAAAATTATATGTGATACAATTAGTTTAGAAGAATTGTATCACATATAAATGATACAATTGTATCATTTATATGTGATAACTAATTGTATCATAATTCTTCCGTAACAATTGTAAATACAAATATTTACCCATAAACATTTTGATTGATAAAATATGATAGATTAATTTGGTAAAATATATTTTATTTTCCGTGCAGATATTACTGGCATGGTAGCTCAGTGGCTTTGGACCACTGACTCCTTGTTCCAAGGTTCGAATCCTAAACTGAGTTGATGGTTCGTACTTCACTCGTTGAATAAAGCTCAAACACAGGAGTTTGGCCCATTTAAATTTATGTGGAGGAGTTACCGTGTATTTCGGAATAAATTCAACCCTATAATTAACCTCAATAAATGAATATATTTACCTCATTGGCGTGAAATCCTCTCCTTAAGTGGCGTATGTTAAATAAATAAACAATGAGTCATACAATATTTAACAGATGCTTCAAACTTTTGTATGTACTATTATCAATTATTATAATGTATATTTTCGTTCAAAGGATCCGAACAATCATAGTAGTAGGAATAAATACACAGTTGTATGAATGATCAGGTATGTCACCGAGATCTCTTATATCCGTAGTGTAATCGTAAGAAACCTTTAAGGTCCCTCCTGTTCTTTGGCCCAACCCGTTCGCAACACCATGTGGAAGGTGTGTATCATGAAATATTCATTTGTACATGGGGGAGAACTTGAACTAGTAGTCAGGAGTGATGGTTGATGTTATGGGGGAGGACCCCCCATAAATCTTGGTTAGTAGGTTGGACAATATCCACATATGAATAGTAAACATCTAGCGTCTGTCCATTGTAGTGCTGGATGATGTACAGCCGGTGTAAAGCCTTGCTTACAAAACGTGTAGTATTATGATTTTTTACAGATTAATTAATTGCATTAACATTGTTTGGGAAAACATTCGTAAAGCATATAAGAGAAGACGACAATGGCCTGACACACATATACTTAACTGGAGTCCCTCAGGAGACCTGCCAGTCCGGCAGACACTCCTCATACGTTACTTTTGTGAGAGAAGATTTTCTAACACTCAAAATACTCCACCAACAGTAGTCACTGTCAACATCATGATAACAAAGAAAATGTATTTTTTATATCAGTCCGCCTATACTTACCAGAATTGTAACCCCACATTCCTGTATCTCTGGGTCAATTGGTATTTATCTTCGTATATTTCTTTAACCATGTTAATCTAGAGAGCATAGTTTATGTTAAGCTTAGACGTTAATATGTTCAGTTTTAGTGAAGTCTGTAGCCCTAGGAACGCTATACCTTTAGCCCTGACCCACTTTTCATTTTAAAATCCTGTCCTCCGTCCCTCCCAAAAAGACCAGTTCTATATTTACCTACATAAAAAAATGAGTTAAAAAATGAAAAGGTTATAGTAATTACTAAACAAAGTGCATGAAGTCTATCCTTTATTCATTAATTCTACATGCCTACATATACATATTAAACATATTAGTAATGTCAGTTAGTGCAGTATAATAGATTATTCAAACAGCCAGTTCAGACCAGACTGGATTTTCTCGCTTGCCATTTTGCAAAAAATGTCTACCCGGAAGATATATTTTGCTTGCCACATAGTAGAATACAATTTGATAAATTCCCATGTTGGGAACATTATCGTAAAGTAGCTGTTTGAATAAATGTTGCCTTAAATACAATATTAGGCAATGGAGTTCCCATTTTGCAAGATGTTGGTTCCCTAATTACTCTCTGGAGGGCTTACACCTTGATACGGCACTTATAAGTTGGGGCTAAGTGATACTCTCAGCCCTGTGTGGAGGGTGCGTGGGGCAGACTCTGTTCATACAGTACTTCGTGTGTCATATTGTAATATTTTCATAAATCTTTAAACTAATGACATGAATAACTTTTATATTGAAATATACTAAACAAAATGAAAGTTTATCCACATATACTTACCCCATCAAGAGTAATGTAAAGCTCATACGACTGGGTTTTCCAGTAGAGAGCAGCAGTTTTAATTATATTACTCTTACTAATGACATCAAGCGGAGAATGTTTTTAAAACCAAATTTTAACCTTACACTTTAATATAGACTGACAATTCATATTATCCTAAACCACTAAGAATAAAACTTAACATAATAAATATTAAATGTAAACAATAACTTTTATTTTATTAAAGCTAGGTTTTATTAAGCTCTGCGTTTTTATTAAGCTATTCTAAAATAGTTGTTGGGACATAGTTTTGTACGTTTAGGAAAGTCAATATCGACACACCTGAAAGAAACGATATGGCGTCGTCAGCTTTGTTTGATTTGTGTCACTGGCACAAAAGCAGGCAGGCTTTATGCAACATGGGACGTGAGTTTCTTCATATACGGCTGTCACAATAGTATGACCTTTCGTTGAAAAATACTTGGTTTAAGTATAAGTTACTAGAAATTTAAAATATTGTACGATCCTACATTTATTCTCGTACTTTGGTCCGAATAATCTTTTTGTTTTAATGATTTAATTGCAAGTAAATTTAAAAAGTCACATTGTGCATTATGAAGTGTAATGTAGAGATCTTTTTAAAAATGAATTTAGATTTTATCTTTGTTGAATTTGACGATTGAATCATGAAACTCCCTAGTCTTCAATGAAACATAAAAATATAATTTTATAATGGCATTATGTTCCACCGTAGTAGTGTTACCAATTATAAAATGAAAATAACCTCTTTAGAAGAAAATATTTCCCTTTATTTTTTTCATAGTTTCAAAAATCTGCATTAAATCAGAAATGCTCTCGCGTACCACATTTGAGGAAACACTATACTAAAGTATACTTTATCGTAAAAAATGATTTGTTTTATTATGTTTCTTTATAATTGTTACTGTATTTATCAAAGCATGTAAACTGGTTCTCAGAAAAATATACGTAAATGAGTTTGTTTGAAAAATTTTTTTAAATTTATGCTTTATAATTATTCACGTGGATTGTACAGTAAAATACAACCATTAGAACAGAAAATTTAGAACCGACTTCAAGGTCATTTTTATTTATTTTATTTGACGTCCATGCTTTAAAAACAGGTACGCACTAATTACACTGAAGCAGTTCACGCCACTTTAAAGACTGTTGCAGGGAGTCTTCTCGTTTTGTATAAGTTCACAAACACTGTATCGACAAATAAAAGTAATTTTGTTCGTTCACATTACATATAAAATAAATAAACATAATTCTTTGATAACTTTATGACATGTAAATCTAAATATTATAACAATGCAAAAAGAGTAAAACAAATTTATCTTTATTAGAATGCAGCAAGTAAGAAAACTACTAACAACATCTGTAACAAAGCAATAAATTAAAAAAAACTGGTTCAAATAAAATAAACTACAACGAACGATGAAATTAACTCAGGGGAGCCCTACGTGTATGGTTGATACGGCCTGTTGTGTCACTAAAAATATCAACAGAACACTTCAGTTGAAGTCGATGGTTCAATTAATAAACTAACAGAACTCTCAAATAATGATTATGGTTGTAGATCTACTCTGTGGTATATTTTCATATTAATTCTTGTATGAAACTTTGGGACGTCCTGAGGGCTAGAGCAGGAGGGGAGAGACAGGCAACCTCCTCCACCACCGCAACTTGATTCCGTCACGTTCTGAACTATATTCATAAACTGAACCAAAACACTCCCAGCTATCACCACTCCGTCAATTAACCTTCCTCTATTATATTACATGATTATCTTTGTATTGCTTCTTCATTTATTAGTTATCATATATTCCCAACATATTTTATGATCAAATCAATATTTTATCCGATAGTTTTAATATGATTGTCGTATGCTAATTGTAATTCTCTTTTAAATTCTTATCTTTGTTTTTTTAAAGCTATCTTAAAACTGTAACTTATCTGCATTTAACTAAATTACATTTTACAGCGTGAGTAAATCAAAAAGAGTATTTGGGTTGGTTTTTGTAAATGTTACAAAAAATAAATCAACAGAATATTTTATGTAAGGTATTAAACACAACTGAGACCGGTAAACAATACTCAACAATGATACATTAGAAGCACGTCTGCTCGCCTGAAACAATAACCGGAGAGGTAAAATGTCCTCACCGGTATATAACGCAGCAGCAATAAACAATCATCCAGTCACATTTGAAATTTGTCTTCAATTAATGACATACGATCCAACTGAACGCCTAAGCACTGGTACCTACCAACAATAAGCCCAGTTCCTTCGTGCATTACACAAAATACTCACGACTTTTTAGTAAAACTGAAAATGATGACCGTTACAGAAATCGAACAAAATTTCTTTCAATATCATATTTAGAAAAAGACAATATAATCATATTATCTATTAATAAAAATATTAAGTGTTCTGTAAAAAATCTAAGTCCAATTGATTAAACCCTTTAAGACCTGCCTCATTAACTTGCAGGTATATAAGTACTTCCTCAGACAATACAGAGTCACGTCACATTGATCTACCCTCCCAATCATGCACATATACCCACCCACCCAAACATATACGGTGGTATTGACCCACTCACATGTCCATACATGTAGTGCGGTTTGACCCTCCCGCTCACCCATACATCTACAGTGTTTGTGACCCTTCTGCCCACACATACATTTTTGATGACTCTTCCACTCACAAAATTAACACCGTACGTTTATGGGTGGGTGGGTGGTTGAGCCCTTAAATGTATGTTATGATGTCAAAAAGTTTTTTCATTAATTCGTACATCATAGGTTTGGAAATGGTAAAATAATTAATTTACAATAATATTGTACGTAACTCCATTTTCATAAATTTAATTTTTGTAAAGTATAGATACTACTATATATTTCAATATTTAAGTATTATTTTATTATAGAATAACATTCGCGTGAATAATACTCGTAGTTCTTATATGGTTATAGCTCATGTTTGAAAGTTCCTTTTTGACTTTTATAACTGTCGGAACTTTACTGATGGTAAATAAACCTAGTAAGATAGTATTTCTTTGTACATAATGCAATAACTTCAATAGCAGCCCCACAAAGGAATAGTTACCTTGACAATTATATTAGCTTCTCCCTAACAAAGGACTTCACGATGACTGTCGATGTGGTTACTAAATGAAGTCAGCCTGTGCCGATACAAAGGACCTTTTTAAAATTTTTATTAAGCTTCGATCCTTATTGACGTTACGTTTTTACTTTAACTACAGCTATAAATAGATCAGCTATTTTATTGTTTATAGATTATACATATCACATATGTGATTACATAATAAATAGTGTAAGTACTTTAATTATTGTAAAGAAAAGTAAGTACCCTTAATGTACTGAGATAATACAAATGATGATAGGTCCAAGTATTGAATCAAGTATATGATTTCTGTTCTGTAATTGCTATTTGTATGTATAAACTGGATTATATTTTGAATGCCTAAAACTACATTTAAGTTGGCTGTATTATTGTCATTGTTACGTTGTTAAAAAACAAAAAATTAGTAGCCGATTTAGGATTCCAAAATGTTGTACCATGCTAAGTAATTGGATTAAATAATAATGCATGAAAATAGTTAACATTTAGCTATCAGACAGTATACATATATACGGGTGTCCCGTAAGTACTGACCAAAATTTGACGAGGTTATACTATAGGTCTAAACAAACAATTTTCATAATATAATGTATAGTCCCAACTTGCTTAGTTTTCCGTCTATCTGTCTGTATGTGTTTTTTAGAAAATAATTTATATCTTCAAAATGATTTAAAATATCAAATTGAAACTTTGTACGTTTACTTACCTTATTACTGTACATCTAAATAATAATTCTCAAAATTATATCATTTATATTAACAAAATGGTGGCCATTTAAAACTTTCAAAGCCTAATAACTTTAAAACGAGTGATGTTATAGAAAGTTATAAAGTGATGTTATAGGCTTTGAAACTTTTAAATGGCCTCCATTTTGTTAATGTAAATAGTATAATTTTGAAACTTTTATTTTAGATGTACAGTAATACGTTAAGTAAACGTATATTCAACTTGATATCTTAAACCATTTTGAAGATATAAATTATTTTCTAAAAACACATACAGACAGATACACAGAAAACTAAGCAAGATGAGACTATACATTACATGATGAAAATTGTTTGTTTCGACCTATAGTATAACCTCGTGAAATTTTGATCAGTACTTATGGGACACCCTGTATCTATATATAACAAGTTAGTATGGAAAGAATGAATCTGTTTATACAGTATTTTAAGCATAATTAGATTATATTGAAAAGGTAACTATTATATTATACATTTATTTTATTTAAACACGCTTGGTTTTTTAATATAATTTGATATTTATGTACATGTAACACTATACATTCTGTTAAATTAATAAATTCAAGGTACGAAAACTGTAAATGAAAAAAAGTCAAACAAATCATTTGGGGACACTATAAAATAACAATGCTAAAACGAACAAAATTCATAATTAATTTATTTGTTATGAAAGAAAGATTTAAAAAATAATGTTGAAATATAATAAACGATGCAAACACACCACAGAATGAAAACGATGGTGAAATACTAATTAACGAGAGTGAGGCGGATTGAAAGTGAGGGTGAATGGAGAGAGGGGAGGGTATATGAAGCCCTCATATTCCATACATCAATGGGCATAAGGTAAACTTATTTGTCCTGTCTTATCGATGTGACATAAAGCTAAGGATCATTTCTATACCACATTAAGTAAGCTTTTCGAAATCACTGACAGGTTCCTGTCAAATTCCTTAGCTGCCACAAAACTCACCATGATCTTCTTAAATAAATGACTAATAAAGTGGAAGTTTTAGTATTCAAAATCTTGTTGTCTTGTTGTTATTATATATTACTTTAATGACTATTTTCAAATATATGTTATGACTTTTTTGTTTACGTAATACGAGAATATTATTTTATAGTATATAAATATATGACACTCAATAGTAGGTAGTTACGCTTGATATATATTTTCGCTTTAAAATTATAGTAAATAGATAATGCAAAAATACTGTGGCCATTTTATCATATATTTATTAGGATCACGTTTTCACAAATTAATCCTTGTTTAGGATGAATTTTAGAGGGAACTAAATACATACACGGATAAATTCGTTAACCAATCCTACTGAATTATTCTCCAACCATGTTCGATTATATACCTTCACAATCACAATATTAAGTCTTAAATTGTTTCAAATTTACCTTCAATTCTGTCGGACAGATTTATATATTCTATCTGTTTCCAGTTAACACAATACGTTCTAGAGACTTCTACTATTAAAGTTACGTTGATTCAATGACATATGTAGATTAATTCAATTGTGTATATGTATTTACACATATATACATATACATTTTTACAGAAGCTACATATATATCGTATAGGTTTCATAGGCAAGCTACCAAAATAATAAAAAAATTAAACTCATATGCAAATAAAAATTGTATAAATTGAGTAAATTCTACAGTACATAGTAGGGACCTTTTCCATTAATTCACTACTTTTTTATCGCAATTATAGGTAGATTAGGTCAGGTGGCTACTTTAGTTAGTTGATCACAAACTAGTAAACCCAATGATTGACTTACCACCGAATATGCTCTCCATGTGTAAGTTCTCTGAAAGTCATATGACAAGGCCAGCGATATCGTATTCCTAGCGGATAAGGAATACCACAGAGGACGTAAATATTATTGGGGAAACGTTTTTAGAGCAATATAATATTTATAAAATGATAGTAAATTAACGGAATAAAGAAAGTAGTGGTAGTGAATTAACGGAAAAGATCCCAAAGTACCTGTGCCTTACTGATTAAATATTGATCTCCCATCACATAGATAAATCCAGGTTTCTTAACCATTCAACACCTGCTTCTTCAACTGAATGAAGACCAGCTAATCCCCCTAAAAAGAACGCAATGTACAATCATTAACTATGTGATCCATTGTTTGAACTTCGACTCCGCAATCATATAAAGCTATAGAGCTAGCACATTGTTCATAATAATAATAATACTAAAAAAGTTCTCTGGTTTTTATTATTTAAAAGGTGTAATTATGTGCGCCAAATTACAGATTTTTTAAAACTTCATGAGATTAGCTTATGGCTGCGTCAGGTGCTTGCTTATTTAGGGTAGAACCCGTTCAATCAACGATTTGGTAGTCCTTCACCGACTAATCCTTAAATTGTGTTAGCCTACTACAATGTTTTTTATTTCTTGATAAATAAATAAAAATATATATTATACATATGGTACTCTAATTTGCAAGTGTTTAGTTCCTGTAACACAAATTTTGTGCATTTTTCCAAGAAAAAAAGACCTAAACTCTTAATTATGGTGCAAAATATGGCCATATAGTTCTAAAAAAGAAGCAAAAAACATCCATGCATTAGACAACGATTTTTAATTGAATTTTGCTTAGGTTATGATAGATAAGCCTACACGTTCAGTATAGAAGCCAGGCAATATAGAGCAATTTACAATATATAATATGTCAATGACAGTTATTGGTTGAAGCCTGTGGCTTTAATACGGTTAGACACAGGAACTTGGGTAGATATTCTGAACTGACTACATCAACTCCAAGAAGCTCTAACTTTGATTATATTAGTAACTAACAGGAATTTCTTCTCTATTAGAGGACTTGGATTAACTGAACTACTTGAACGCCCTTCAGCAGGTTTTTCCAGGGGTTAAAACAACCAAAAAGTACTTATAAACATATGTCCTTCCTAGTATGCACAGTTTTCTGTCTGTCTGTCCTCTGTGTTTTTACATTATTTTTTTTCTCGGTAACCATAAAAGGTAGAGTGTTGAATTTGACACATATTCTATACTAGTAAAATTCTATTATAGGAACAAATTTAAAAAAATTGACATAACATTTCAAAATGGTGGCTAGTTAAAACCTTGGCGTTAATTTCATAAAAACTACACCCTGTATACAAAAAACACAAAAGTAACAAATTATAGGACATTTTATCACAAAACAAACGATACCGCATTTATTGAAAAAAAAAATGCATAATACGTGGTATTTTCTTTAATCTAGTTACACATGAAGAACAACAATTCAAGTGAAACTAGAATAAAGAACATAAACAAATTATGCATTTCTTGTTTGTTTTCAATAAACAAGGTATCATTAGTTTTATAATAACATTTCCTACAACTTATTACCTTTGTGCTTTTTTATACAGAGTACAGTTTTTTATGCAATTCAACGTCAAAGTAAAAACTTTCTGGTTTAAAAAGTCAGTTAAAAAACTGGCCGACAAATTTTGTTTCAATTTTTTCTGTAATAGATTATTACTAGTAAATCGTGTGTGCCAAATTTCAACTCTATAACTTTATATGGTTACCGAGAAAAACATTTTGTGTAAAAAATATAGATGGACAGACAGAAAACTGCATATTAGGACATATGTTTATAAGAACTTTTTGGTTTGTTTTGACCCCAGGAACAACATCCTAAAGATTGTCCAAGTATTTAAGTTACACCCTGTATATATGTTATCATTACCAATTAGTGGATGTTTCTAAAGGCCTAGACTATTTCCCCTCCCCGGCACCCACATTTACAAGAGCGTGGGGTTGGGATAATCCTGGCCATATCTCCACCTCATTAGTCACCTCGTGTATTATCCCGGAAATTCAATCTCTCCCCTTACAATTATATTTTAAAAATATTCGTATCGTATATATACTTAACAAACATTTATGATAAAATATGGTTGAAGGTGTTCTGTACCACCTAACATCGGATCTGACTTCAGACAGCGAGTGATAATGGAAAAATCGGGAACTGAGTTTCCGATTGAATGGTATAAAGTAGTGAGGGAAATGTTTATTGTTTTTTTTTTAAATATAAAGTTACATAAATAATGGACAGTAAATTTATTTGGTAGAAACAAGTAATCTTGTCTTAGAAATAACATTTCTTGTATAAATAAAAATAAATTTATGTTAAAGGACGAAGTAATGGCGTTAAAGGAAGCTCATTGAAGAAGTGGAGAACCCAGAACTACATTTTTAAGTAAGGACAATTGTTCAAGGCGTTTACCAACTGTTTATAAGACCAATTAGATTGGGCTGGGATAATCCTGTAAAAATATAGAGTTGATTTCCATATTGACTGTTGACAGGGAATTTTGTGTTGAAATAGTTGTGGAATGAAATAACAATAGGAAAAAATGACTTTAATTAACCTCAGAGTTATAAAACAATTGGTGAGTTTATGAATAAAAAATTCTCATTTATATCTAACCATTACTCCAAAGTGTGTTTGTTCGAGTAATTTTTAAATAATTATACAACTTGGGATGTAATATCTAACTCTTTAGTGATGTTAACGTATGTTTTTTGAATTCGAGAGCATATTTTGAGAACCACCTAAAAGATATAAAACTTCTCTGGTATGTTGCTGTAGCTACCAGCTACTATGTCATAAATACTACATTCTCTCTTTTATACTTCTATTTCACTATTTATACGCAACGAATTCATAATTATAGCGTCATTGTGGGTGTCTGTCGTACTGGAAGCTTTTCCTCCAAACTTTTGAACTAAAGTGAAATGAAAATTATATTCTTTTTATTGTATAATCCGAGGTTAGGATTTAGACAGACGTTTTTATTGACCAACAATGAAATGGCCAGATAACTATGTGGAGCTAACTTATTTAAGAAAATCTCAAAAATTACAATAAAATATTTATTTCGTGAGGCCTTTCGCCTACAATGTAGGCATCGTCAGACATCAACATAAAAATTCTAGTTTTAAAATTAGAATTTTTATGTTGATGTCTGACGATGCCTACATTGTAGGCGAAAGGCCTCACGAAATAAATATTTTATTGGAATTTTTGAGATTTTCTTAAATAAGTTAAAATTTTCCAATAAAGAACTCAAAGAAGAAATGTATGTGGAGCTATTTTATTCATTAAATAAGTCTAATGAAAATTAATAAAACCATAAAAATTACATCTAGATGAAGACGTAATTTTTCTAAATGAACATTTACATTGTTGCCAATGTATTGTGTGGTTCGGAGTCCACTGCTTCTAGTCCACACGTCTTCAGCATAGCAGTCACACTCGCTTTCAAATGCAAGTATTTACTGCTCGAAAAATATAACTTGACTGTTCCAACTAGGTAATTTAGAATTTTATTCATAAATACTGTAAATAAAATATATATTTAATTATTAACAGATGGTATATTATTCTTGTCCATCGATAAATTTACGCTTTTAACCTTTAATTAACTAATATATTCATGATTTCAGTAAAAATTAGCAATAGTGATATAACTAAGAAATAAGGTTATCTGCTTAAAATTCAACTATCAATATTTGAGTAAAATAAAAATTTAATTGTACACAAAAAAGATGTAAGTAGTTAAAACACCAGATGATGACGCACTCCGGAAGACTAAAAAAGAACAAAGTACTTATTTTAAATTAGCCATAAGTATAATTTTATTCTTATGGGGAACTTGACGAAGGTTTTGAGTAAAGGAATACACAACTTCTCCAGTTAAGAATATTTTATGTTGGATCTTAACAATGATGTAAAGACTATTCTTAAAAATAATAAAGAAACCATATCCTACTCATATATTAATTTGATTTTTATATTATATTCTTGAACTTTATAAACATTTTGGTAGTAACTAGGCGAATTAAAAACATTCAGATTTTGCTATAGTTGTCAAAACGAAAATATCTAAAGCTATAAATTGAACTTGAATTTCCCCAACAAGAATATTTAATTAAGGAGCGACCCGTAGATAATCTTAGCGGACAGCATTATTTTTTTCTTCAAGGCAATGAAATTAATAAAGTAATTTGGTTAAGCAAAACTAAATTAACATCACTACATTTAAAATTATAAATCTTATTTACTTTATAACTTTTCTTAGACAGTATAAAACAAGTTTATGAAAGCGATAAAGTTTAAGACTCAGGTGGAGAAGGAATAAGCACAGAATATTGAATAAAATATCAAAAGTGATATTGAGCCGATTTGGCCGAATACAGTTGAAGGAGTAAGCGCTCTATTCAGAGAGACTCAGAACTTTTTTTAAATTACGCCATTCCATAAAAATTAAAGTAATTTTGATATTTATTCCGATCAAAATATTTGTTATTTTAAGTTGCGATTGTTGTAAATGGTGATATATTTTCTATTAGAACCTATGAAACGGACTCAATCAATGGTGTAGTTTTATCTAGAGTAAGAAATGATATAGTATGGATTTTGCTCGTGAGAAAAGGCCAGTTAAGACATAATTCTCTTTCCTTGAAAATACAAGAATAATTTGCTTTTTAATTTCGTCAGAGCAACGTCTTTACGTAAGTTCTGAACCACGAGAATGGCGCAGAAGTAAAAATACACAAAAAAACCGACCCATTGCATTAACTGCGCAGCCACTAACCACTCAAATTGAGGGATGATAAAATTGCGGCATAATCAGTTTTTTATGCATGCTTACATCGGTCCACTAATCCCAACAATATAGAGAGCAACATGTCGTCATTCTGTCCTCAAAATATTGTAATTCCTCGACAGTTCAACAATTTTAATAATATTTTTGTGATATATACAGTCATGAATTAAAATGTCATTTTATTTAATAGCATCGGACTTGACAGTGTAGAGTAAATATGTAATATTATTTAATATGTTTCAAATGATAATGTCCCTTAATTTTTCTGTGAGGCACGTGTCCAACGACAGTGTTTACTTTTCGTGATATTTGCGTATAAATGTTTGCTTTGCTTACATTTATTTAAACGATTTGATTCCTAATTTTGATCCAGAATACAGAAAGTAATTTGAGTAATAATGTTAAAATTCATAATTTTTTTGAATTGCCAAAAGACAATAAGCGATAAAACATTACACCCATTTACCTAAATGAATGTAAATTTCATGAAATTTAGAGTAAATGTAATACAAAGTTAGAAAATAGGGCTACTTACATATTTTTAGAATGTAATAAAATTCAAACTGGGTACGCTTTAATATTTTTATATACATTATTTCACACAACATGTTTCAACTTAATAGTCATTTTGAAGTGTAAATTAAATAATTAAATTAAGAATATAATAAGAATATAATAATATAAGAATATAATAATTAAGAATATAATAAAATAATACAACATGTAGTTTTTGTAAATATTGATGAACGTGGTAGGTTGCTGATATTTTTTTTTTTAATATTTACTTTCAATGTTTCGAATCTATTTAAGAACTGGGTTTGTACAATTGATTTGTGTGTTCAATACGTTCACTGGATTTTCTTGATATATATAATTCTTCTGTTTCATTCATTTTCTTGCCCTTTTCATAAAATTTAATATTTTCATGTTTTCTTCAGTTTTTCTGTACGTGTGGTCTGTAGAGAGCATATTGAACTCACAAATCAATTATACAAACACAACTTTTTATAAGATTCGAAACATTCAAAATAATTTAAAACAATATTACTGTACTAACTTGTCCATATTCATCAATATTTACAAAAACCACATGTTTTACAATTTTATTCAAAGAATTATTATATACTTAATTTAATTTACACTTGAAAATGACTATTAAGTTGAAACATGTTGTGTAAAATAATTTAAATAAAAATGTTAAAGGGTACTCAGTCTGAATTTTATTACATCCTAAAAATTAGAGTATAAAATATTATTGACTAATCTATGACTAACAATTAACACACTATGCTCCATTAATATTTATTAGCTATTGAAACTATATTTTAGTCATTTAGTTCATTATTTATTAAATATTGCAACTCTTCAAACGACAGCTGACAAAAATTAGTTGAGAGATGACACTTTTATTTATAAATTTTTATTGGAAATGTTTATACGAATTAATTTAGAGGAAATTCGCGCTAAATATAGAGCTATCTCCGGGGAAAAACCCCCTTTAAATTATATTTGTTTGTGAAGATTCTCCTACTAAAAAGGTCATTCACGCAAGATGCAACCTTTTTCCACAACAAAACTAAAACGAGGCTCGACCCACGTTCGTTCCGTGTAATTAACACTACTGGCTCTGCTCCCTCATTAACCGCAAGTCAAAAGCTGCCTTCCGGCCACAGTTTTAAACACATTTCCTTCGTGCTTTCAACTCCTTAAGGGTTTTCTCTATTCCTTAAGGTTTTTATCGAATCTTAAAGGCGTTCGGATTATTTTTGCATGTATTTCTTTGCATTGGTGCATTATATGTAAGCGCTTGTAGTACACATTAAAAAAAAATATATATATAGTATTGTAAATTAATACATTAAATACGCGTGGATTAAAATATATAGCTAAAAGTATTCTTGAAAATAGTTAAATGTAAAAATGTATTGTATGCAAATTAGATTTTTTTACCAATCTAGTTATTGTGAATAGGGCTATAATCAATAATAATTTTTTTTTACATTTCAAAATAATTTTTCACCATGGATGTTTCCGACAAAAATGTAAAGGAAAACTCGGCTCCCGTTACAACATCATTTATAGATATTTAAATAAATTTGAGATTTAATTTTTATTATTTTTTAGATCCCTTTTGTAAAGTTTAATGCTAAAGATTGACGTCATACTTTCTTTATAACGTTTTTGAATTTGAGAAGTATTTTTAAGTTTTAATTTTACTCGGTTTACGTACTGGTCTGAAAAATGGTTAGCTTCTTTAGATTTTTACAGTCAGAGTTTTTTGGACTTAGATTATGAGATTGATGCGTGATCAATATAAAAATTCCTATGGTTGACACTATTTTTATTAATTTCATTTAAAGTGAGTCAACATAGTTGTAGAATAGATCACTTTGCAAATATCCGCAAGTCGTTAATAATTTTTTGTCTTCAATAAAGAGGGTTATAGTTATTTTATAAATTTTATTTCTTAGCCCCACTGGGTAATAAAATCATCCAAGAAAATTTTAACTTGTTTTTGGGATATTTTCAATATTAAATTTGTAAAAGTTTCCCGAGATTTCATATTTACATAGCCAATGATTCGACCTTTTTTCTTCGGTAATCTGAATAATGGCATTTATTAAAGGCTATTAGTTGTTTGCCTACACCCTTCACGCACTTTAGAAAGAGTGTAAATATAATGGGTTTAACATTGATCTCTGAATTCAGAATATAATTGTAACACTGAAAATGAAATGTTTCAATTTGGAGTATTTAAAAATATTATTTCATTTGTTGTGGTGTAACAGAATTGCCAAAAAAATGTTTTATACACATCATTAAAGGTGTGAATTTGATTTGTACAAATACGGACTTAATATACTCTTTAAGAATCTTGCTCTAGAGTGTATATTATAAAGAGATGCTTTTCAATAGATATTTAAAAAAATACTCCTATTTTATTCATAAATAAATGTTACGAATAAAGAAACCAAAATTAACTTACTTCTGTTGTAAAAATATTATAATGAAAAATACATAAAAAATATTATATGAAAACGTATGTGAAAATAACAATTTGTTCTATAATCTGAACGATTAGCATTCTTTTGACCTCAAAATTCGATATGAAAAGTCATTACACCATAATAAAAATTTAAAATAAATAAATAAATAAGAAATGATTTCCTGTCACAAAGCTAAATCCAGTCCATCAAACCATTTAAGACCTGTCTCACTGATACATATCTAAGTCGCACATATATCGTCAAGATATGTATTTCGAATGAGGTACATACACATATAAAAATAATAAAAACTCATACACCCACCCTCCCATCCATACATGTTCAGTGGCCTCAACCCACCCGTTCTCTTATATACCCACAGTGGTATTGACCCACCCGCTCACCCAGAGACCTACAGTGGTATTGACCCACCCGCCCACCCAGAGATCTACAGTGGTATTGAAACCTAACCTAACCTAACTAATCCAAACCCCCCCCCCCCCGGCTTTAATTAGTTCGGTTTAAAGAGGTTCCACTGTATTATCTTCTACTCTTACCAATATAGTTGTTGACCTATCTCGTTGAACTTATATAGTTGTACTGCTTTTCATGCATTTGGTTTTGTTATGTCTTATTTTATGGATTTCCTATTACAATATTATTAGGTAATGTCATTTAGCATTTATATCTACTTTGGTGTTTGTCTTTACTGCATGTACTATTGTTACTATTTTGTATTGTTACTTTAGGTTAGTGTCATTGTGGGAAGTGTTGTCTTAAATAGTTACCATATCCACATAAACTTTATGTTATTTATGTATACTAATAATTGGGAAATGGCTTTGCCGTTGGAATACTATAGATAAATAAGTTTTTTCTCGTCTATTACGATCATCTTAAAGTAGTTCAACTTTGTCTAAACAATAACATTAAAACACAATGATTGAAACTTAAGTAATCAGTACATTTTAAAACGGACCACTAACTATGTTACAGTGGACAAAGAAAAGAAACTAGGATTAACATAAAACACTGAAATTTGTTTCTGTAAAACACATTTTTCATAAAAGTACAAATCTGAATTCCAACGTAGGATGATTGTAATACGAAATCTGCAGATGGTGTTTTTATTTGGTACAGATGGAAACTGTGGGTGGGAGGAGGTCTGATTTTCTGATATTACTACAACATATAAGACTTCTCATTGAATAGTGAATAGCATTAACTACCCTGGGACTATTTTCGTTGCCAATTTCACATAACTGAGTGTAAGTATTGTTACACGTAGGAAAAAAATACTACTGTCAACACGGTATACGTAATGATGCATTTTTCATCAATAGCTTTGTACTAAGGTATCCATTACGGATATAATTTGCCCATTTAATTATCCTTCTTAATATTTTTATGTGTTATGCATTTTAAACTTCTACATGTTTACACATCGTATCTTTATCATAATTATAAAGTTTTAATTGATTTGTTTTAATATCCATTGTATCTACTCGTAATTACTTGATAAAGTATCAATTTTGTAAGTTGGCAAAACAGTTTTAAATCATTTTTTTAAACAAAAGATTGTTCTACTAACGATAAGCAATTTAGTTATATTCTTGATAGATTTATAGTCATGTAAATAGGCGTAAATCAAATGCTAATAAAAGAAAGTAAGACAGAATATTTAAAATAAAATTGCCTCAATGAGTTCTTTTAAATTAAATTGGAATGAAAATAGAAATGCTCAGAGTCATTGATTGTATTGTTACCCTTACTTAATATATAAAGTTACCCCACAGAGTATTAATAATGTCTAGGAAGTTTCATTGCGTCAAATATTATCCAAACACAGTCAGTTATGCATAAATATTGTCTTCATACCCAATGTGGTTGGGATATGAGAGAACTGACGTCACCCGAAGTTTCCTGTTCCCTAATTACTGTCTGCAAATAAGTTGGGGCTAAGTGATACTCTCAGCTCATTAGGGTGGAAATGTGACCCTGAGGGTTGGTGGTGAGGGGGTGTGGAAGATACATTTACTGTAACACCACGTGACTTCACGTGAGGTCGTGCCTCAGTACATTCAATGTTGTTATGTTAAGATTGTATGTGTATGATGTATTAAAACTAATTGTATTAACATTATTTGTTCAAGTTTACTATTGCAATAACCTAGATATGTTATTTTTGGCCTTACGTATGGTTTCAACTACTTTACATTCCAATTCAGTTAAATATTTTTAAAACTTAAGATCTAGGATTAACAATACTCTCCAGTGAATAGTTGTGTCACAGCCGAGCCTCCGACCCTCTCTCTACCTGGTGTTGACTTTGGAACTTCTTGCAACTCCGTCGACTATCAGAAGACCGGTTGTCACCTGTCCCCAAAATACGATAGTATGTGACTTAAACAGTCATGACAAATGACTCTCCATTCCCGTTTGGCTACGCCAGTTATCCACTTAAACAGTCATAACAAATGACTCTCCTTTCCTGCTTGGCTACGCCAGTTATCCACTTAAACATTCATGACAAATGACTCTCCTTTCCCGCTTGGCTACGCCAGCTATCCACTTAAACACTCATAACAAATGACTCTCCTTTCCTGCTTGGCTACGCCCCCCATTCCCACTTGGCTACGCCAGTTATCCACTTAAACAGTCATGACAAATAACTCCCCATTCCCACTTGGCTACGCCAGTTATCCACTTAAACATTCATGACAAATGACTCTCCTTTCCCGCTTGGCTACGCCAGTTATCCACTTAAACATTCATGACAAATAATGACTCTCCTTTCCCGCTTGGCTACGCCAGCTATCCACTTAAACAATCATAACAAATGACTCTCCTTTCCTGCTTGGCTACGCCCCCCATTCCCACTTGACTACGCCAGTTATCCACTTATACAGTCATGACAAATAACTCCCCATTCCCACTTGGCTACGCCAGTTATCCACTTAAACATTCATGACAAATGACTCTCCTTTCCCGCTTGGCTACGCCAGTTATCCACTTAAACATTCATGACAAATAATGACTCTCCTTTCCCGCTTGGCTACGCCAGCTATCCACTTAAACAATCATAACAAATGACTCTCCTTTCCTGCTTGGCTACGCCTCCCATTCCCACTTGGCTACGCCAGTTATCCACTTATACAGTCATGACAAATAACTCCCCATTCCCACTTGGCTACGCCAGTTATCCTACTTAAACAGTCATGACAAATAACTCCCCATTCCCACTTGGCTACGCCAGTTATCCACTTATACAGTCATGACAAATAACTCCCCATTCCCACTTGGCTACGCCAGTTATCCACTTATACAGTCATGACAAATGACTCTCCTTTCCCGCTTGGCTACGCCAGTTATCCACATAAATAATACTTTTCATAAAAACATTACACGCTTAGATTCTTTAACATATGCATTTCAAATTAATATATGCTTTATAGGATAAGAATGAAAAATGCCCCATAAAAATAGATTTTATCCAATTGGTTTTCATTAATTAAAAAAAACATATAAGTAAAATAAATTAGAACACTCTTTATTAGTACGAGTACGTAAAATTAATACAGGATCAAATAAAGTCTAACCAAGGGTACCAGAGAGCAGAGTTTTCTTAATAAAAAAGTCCACTTAAAAATTGTATAAATAAATTAATGTAATATTTTTGTAAATTCAACCTTACATCCTTATGGAGAATTAATACCAATTTGGCGGAAAGTGTAGCCGATACTTAAATATACAGGTTTTAAGGCACGTAGATGATTGACAAGGTATAATGCATTATTACAAATATTACACAGACTGTGATAAACAGTAGTCTTATAGCATGGATTTATTGTAAATTTAGGCTACATTGAATGTTGCAAACATGCAAATCAGGTTTTCAATCCTGCATAAAAGGATGCAAGGTCCATTATGTTATATCTTTTTATATAACATTAATGTTTATATTATGATAAGTGTATATATTTTTTTGTGACTTGGTAGTGAAGGTGTAAAAATATAGCCTCCCTCAAAAAAATAAGGTAGATTGAATTATTTCTCTAATTCCCGAAAATATATAATTATAGTTGTCACAATGCATTTTGATCAAATTCAATACTGTCGCGAGTCAAAGAAACACCGTCACGTCGTCAGCTGTATTAATTTGTTCAAGCTTTGTGTCATCACCGACGTAACAGAAACACAATTTATGTAATAATACATGATATACTTCGTATTAGTTCTTTTGTGAAAGGTTGCGACATTTTATAAAGACAATTGTTTTTTAGACTCTGTTTTTTAGTGCTTCAAAAGTGTCAGTGAAATAAGTGTACACTTATTATCAATAAACACTGGGAAATGTATTTATGTTCATGGTTGCCAGTTAGTTATAAGCGACATTTATATATGTTTTCCATTTGCAAAGTGTTGTATACTTTGGAATTTATCTTAGGAGGTTTGTAATTCTTATATTTTAACGTTAATAGTGACTGATAACTGTTCGAACATCGAGTAGAAACTAAATATTTCATTGTCTCCATTAGTTGACTAGAAAATTGATCCAGCATAAAAAGAACAGTATACATATGTTTCATTGTTTGATTGAAACATTTGAATCATACAGTGGAACTTACGGCTTCCCATGAAATAAAACAACAGATTTATAATAATGAATTGTCAAATAAAGTAAAATAATTCTAATAAAATGCCAAAAGTCTTCGAAGATATAACCAATTTTATAAATTATCATACAGAAATTATAAGTTATATTCAAAGTGCAATCACAAAACTCGAAACAAAGTAACAAGCTACAAATAGTGTTACCAGTGACATTTTGTTAACAATCCCATAATTAGTCTATCGGAAGTATAATGCACATTAAGTAATCCAACTGTTTTTTGAAAGTTATTTATTAGCATTGGATTGTTCATGATATTTAGATAATATTTGGAGATTTCCAATGCTTTGAGTTTTTAAGTAACAAACGCCTGTCACAGTGCGTGTATGGAAGGGTGGTTGGGTCAATCCACTGTACATGTGTGGGCAACCTTGATCAACACCATTGTACTTTTGAAAATACGATTTCTTGTTGTAAAAGTGGTGAAATATGAGTGTATATCTTTTGTGTGGGTTGATTTCAACCGCAGAAAATTCATTTATTACAAAAAAATCTTTAGTGTTTGTTTCTTAAACACTCAATTCATTGGAAATCTCCAAATATTATCTACATATCAAGTTATCCGACTTAGGATCTTTTCTGTTAATTCACTACCACTTGTTATTTATTTGTTTCCGTTAATTCACTACAGCTTGATTAATATTCTATTTCTCTAAAAACTAATTCAAATTAATTTTTACTTCCACTGTAGTATTCATTATCCGCTAGGAATCCGATTTCGCTGGCCTTATCTTATTGATTTCTAAGAACTTACACACAGAGAGCGCATTCGGCGGTAAGTGAATCATTGGATTTACCAGTTTGTGATCAACTTTATTGCCAACTTAACCTAACCTAACCTTAGCTAACCTGACCTAACCTAACCCAACCATAATTGCCATAAAAAGGTAGTGGTAGTGAAGTAACGGAAAAGGCCCCCCTTGGATTTACACTTTGTTTTATACCTTTCTTTTTTATTTTTATGCTGAGATAAAATTTAATTTGTTAAAAAAACAAACCGTCTAACAATTTGTTAACATTTGGTTTATAAGTGTGTTTTAAATTTGTTTTTTATTTCAAACTTATGCTATATTGAGTTTAAGTGTAAGAGTGTAAGTGTAAATATGCTTGTAAGAAAGGACCTAATGGTCCTAACTTTGCCTCACAAAATAAAACTTTTTTCATTTCATTTCATATTAACATATCTAGAATAAACATTTGTATCATGGAAAATGATAATATTTTAACATTCTTTAAAGCTACTGTCTAAATAAAAAATGTTTAAATAACAGCAATTAAAAAATTTAACTTAGGCCTATATATGTTTGTAAGTATCACAAACTGAACCTTTCCTTGGCCAAGATGAGACTACTTCAATAGCTGGCCTTCAAAGGAAGGCCTGCTTTGACAATTATATTAGCATCTCCCTAACAAAGAGAAGCCATTTTTTATTCAACTGATTGGTGATTCGGTTAGCGAATGAAGCCAATCAATAAAACACATGAATTATATTTGTTTTTATTAGTTGTTTTTAGTACTTGTTGTTTGATCTCATGTTACAAAAGCAAATAATGCATTTCATTGGGGCATCTATAAAGCGATGATTTATAACAAACCATTAATATTTATCAGTTTAAAAAACACAACTGTATTTACCTATTTCAGATAACAGGATAGTGATTTGATTAATGGTACTAAATGTTTATCTTCGAATTATCTTCTTATTCACATTAATATGCAGTATATTTATCTATATTTGTTCAGTATCAACAAAACACGTACCCATGTTTTGATATTGACCCACCCAGACACGTGTGGTGCTATTGACCCATCCTCACACGTACAATTGCATTATCCCACCCACCTACTCATGAATGATCAAACATTACATTACATCGGCTGAAAATCTATTACATTGAATAAAAATTGATTACATAAGTTTAGAATGAGTGTGGATGATCTGTGTAATATCTAGTTACCAGCTGAGTTCACCATAGGCAAAGTAAGGGTCATTTATAAATAACCCGATAGCTTTTAAGAATTTAGACTATAAATTCTGAATCTGAACCTATAGTCTAACGTGAATCAGAACCAATTAGTATTTGCCTGATTTTGAGCCAACCGATAAGCCTGAAGCTCCGTTATCTTCTCTACGCATCTGAACCCTGACTACCATCCAATACGGACACCTCTAGTAATATCCATGCCAATGGCAACCATTAAGAGGACGCTGATTTCCCTTAAGATGACTGACAACATAACATATCGCCTATAATAAACACAACACTTTGTAGCTGGGTTACAGAACCGTGCCACGAGTAAATCTATATTTGATATTAGGGCTAAAAATGAAACATGATAAATGACTCGTCAAGGCAATATTGTGAAAACAAATAAGACCATCTTTACTTTAAATGTATAGTCACCTAGACGTAAAATACAGAAAACGGTTATTAATTATAAAATTGTATTTTAATTTTAAGTTACTCTTTAACCTCTATCCAATTGTAAATATTTAATAACCGGATATTAATACAATTTTAAAAAAACCGCGAAAAGAGAGTGGATATAAATATCCATATATGTAACTGTTTTGGACTGAAATAACTATAACATTCTTGAAACATCCCGACAGTCTTGTATTACTAGTAGTAAATTTAGTATATATAATGGATTTTTTGAAAATTAAGTAATCAGTTAAATAAGTATTACAAAACATTGATAATTGGTATTATGAAATATTTGTGTAAAAAAAGCTATTTATTGCAGAATATAACGAATCAAAATTAGTCTGTATCTTGCCAACTTCCGAAAGCCAAGTTTCAAGTGAAACCAAACTTGTCGGAGCTTTCTGTATCAACTAAACAACATAACTGTGGTTGACGTGAATTTTCCTGATGACGTAGAAGACAGGGAACCACCTAACTAAACTTAACCAAACTTAGGTACTGGGATGTAGTTGAGAAGATTTAAGCTTTAATATATAGCAAGGATTTAAGGCCACTTGAAGAGAATGTAGATTTACGTAAACTTGTTAAATATTCCAAATGTGACACCCGTTTTTTTTTTATCATGGTCAAAGTGTCTTGTGTTTCTTACTTAAGGACAAGTAAGATAACGTTTGCTAGAGGTTTGAGTGTTTTTATAGACTCTACTACGTTTTGCACTGACATTTGGTTTCTTTCTAATAATACACATATGTGGTGGCTTATGTCATGATACAAACTGAAAAAGCTTTAAAAAATACAAACTTAAAATAAATTCTTTATGTTATCAGCACTGAATTATAAACAATGAACAACTGTTATCGATAATGGATTATTTATTAAACTTGCTTGCTGTAATTTATACTCAAAATAGTAAATAATAAAATAAACTTTATGAACTATTCAATTTTTTTTTTTAATTTGAAGCGAAAATTAAAGTAGAGACTAAGTAATGTTTGGATACAAACCAATTGCTCCACCCATTTCATTTCTGTTTCTCATTCAGACAGTCAGCGACTGGACAGGTTCTAATACATCAAGGACAATGTTCAGTTGTAATAACGAAACACGGAACAGTGGTGGAACACAAAAGAATGAGAGTATCACAAATGAAAGTAAGGGTAGATTGCAAGTTGTGTGTGTTGGGGTTGTTACGTTCAAAATAACAAGACTCATTAGACCGGTCTTTAACGGTCTGAAATTACTTACAAGATCACTTCTGGTGTTCATTTACCACTAAATATTACGTTTTACGAATTTATAAAGTAATGAAGTACATATAAATATTTTAAGATATTCATGAATATTTTAATAATATTTGTAGTTTTAAGTCATTACTTTTTTACTAAACAAAACACGAGGTTTAACTCACAAAACGAAGAAAGTAAAGACACTGTCAATAAATTGCGACAACATCCTCAGTTGATGTTTTTATTTATTATTATAAGTGAACAGGCTAGCACTGAAAGGAATCCAGCCGTGACAATTTTACGATCAATATCGTCTGACAAAAACTGTAGCAACCACTGATAATGTTACTTCTAGAGTGTTACTTCGAATTATGGCTTACATCCCTTCCTTTACTAAGTACCCTATCCCCCCCCCCCAACCGTGACATGAGTCTGGAATGTTCATAAAAATGTGACAACTGTTCTTAATTGTTTTTCCTTTTAATTAATCAAATTTATTTAAAAGTTTATATTTTGAATTTTATATTGATGAACATTGTTCATTATAATAGTATTTTATTATTATAATGACAAATTATTGTTATAGTCTGATTTTCGAACATCTTGGGAAACAAAATTGATATGGTTATTCCAAGTAATTCTTAACCTTACAGTATTTCTCTCTGACGTATAAAGTCATAAGATATACTGAATTTATAAATTTACCTCAAACTGTATGAGTTTGGACTGATCATTAAAGGCTCAATATAATATTGAATTTAACCTCATTATACATGAACTATGTTATTAGGCAACCCTGCATTGTGTTCTTGTATAATAATGTATTGACATTTATTTCTTCATAATTCAATTTTATTTCATCTCATAAAGTGGATAAATGCCTATCTTAAGTTTAGCTTTAGTTATATTATTACTTTAATTTATTGTTTAAATATTTTGTCATTGTCAATGGCTGTAAATGATGCGAAGGCAAATAAATGATTTATTATTACTAAAAATAAAGGTATATCTTTTAGTAGAGATGGTTTATATTTAGAACTCACAATATTTTTGGGGATTTTGATTCTACTGTTGAAGCAGAAATTGTGTTTACCTGAGTTTGAAGATTGCAAACTAAAAAAGTAAGAGACGTATGAAAAAGGCCATTTACGAGATTTTTCTAATTTGATTTTACGATATGAAATATACGTTTTAAAATTAATATAAGTTTCGATGATTTTGATCCCAGTTGAAAAATTGACAATAATATTTTCTATAGGTTTTATAAATTTCAGAATTGTAACCGTTTAAGAAAACATTTGTTATTAGATTAATTAATTAATCACGTTCTCGTCCTTATAAAATCAATAGTTATAATACGTAACTAAATAGAGTGATTTAAAATTGTAATGTTTACCCCTCGTAATGCATCGGGAAAAACAGTTTGACGTTGCCGTGTTCGAACGGGCTGCCGCACCAATTACAATAGTCAATTAAATACAAATCAATGAACAATTAAAAAATTGTATTGTTCCCTCCAGAAGCGCTAATAATTATAAAATAAGTTACCTTTGTATAAGTACCTTTATTAATCAATTCATTAAATCCAATTTGACATAGTATTTTTGGATCTGTAGATGAGATTTTAAACCTTGAAACTTGAGTAATTTAAATTTAAACTCTACTTGGATAGAAAAAGAAAAAAATAAGTGATTGACAAAGATGATGTAACCTATTTCATAATTAAAAATGACTGTATTCCCATGCGCTTCAATGAAAATTGCGTATTAATTTTAAGATGATTATAACATGACTTAGAAATTAATTGAACGGTCACTAGGAGCCAAGAAAGTGTTGCTTCACGAAACTGATAATTTATATCGTTACACCAGAATTTAGTAAGTGATTAAAATAATATGTGAACATTTTTTACATGAATGATTAAGGTAACCTTCTAATGATAACCTTTATTTTACTACCCAACTTAAGTGGTTTTTATCAACAGTGTTGTCCAAAGAGTATTACATTGTCAAGAGATTTGTTATTCTATCAATGAACACTATCGAACTTGTATTATCATCCTAAAAGAATGAAAACATAAAACCTTAACTAATAAAAAGCTACAATAACGTCTAGATTGTTTAACCCTCCATGTGGCATTCTTCGAAATTTCGAAACATTTTTCGTTCGCCCAAGTGGCATTTATCGAAATTTCGAAACATTTTCCGTTCGCGGTAAATCATATATAAAATCCGTAAATATTGAGCTACATCGATGTTTTTATACTCAACGTAATCACCGTAAACAGACGATTCCAACGATATGACACACGACACAGTGTGAGAAAGCCAAAACCACCAGCAGATAGTGATAGTAATTAGTGTTGAGATTCATCGTTTTTTCACTAAGACAATCTTTTATTCAAAATTTTCTACATTTATCATTTTTTATCCAAATTACACCAAATTTCTTTAGTTTAACCTAAATTAACTATATTTTCAATAAACAGACAGTTTTTCAACATAGTGCATCTAAAAACATTCTTCAAATTCATCATAAACACAAAATTCTTCTGATTTGGCTTCCGAACTTCAGAAACATCCACTGAACCCTGCAATTTCACCAGGCCTACACCCATGGACACCAATGTAAATTTGCATACCATAATAGAGCATGTCTTTAGCTAAATTTTAGTATATAATAGAACTCTCTAGTGTTTATAGAAATTGTGTTACATATTTTTGAATGTCGTAGTAACCGCGGTGACCATTTTTCAGTAAAACTGAATTCAATTCAGTTATAAATTTATAAAAAAATATTTTTACTTACAAACCTATATAAACTATATATTTCCTGAAACTAGATAAAATGTAGAACATTTTGGCAATCTCACATTTCTTTTTTTCTCATCACAACATTGATCTTAGGGGGTAGTCCCCCCCTATTTTCCGCATAAATTTAAAAAAAATTTCATATGTTACATAACATAAAAAAAAAAAGATTTTAGGTTATGAATTATGTATTATCTGATAGCCTACATTCTTGTGAAAAGTTTGATACCACACAACAGTACTTTTATTATAATATATTATTTTTTACGAATTTTATAAAAAACCCTTCCAAATTCACCAAAAACGACCCGCCTATAATACACACTCAATAATAATACACATATTGCACTTAGTATGGATTATTTCATTTGAAGAAACTGAAAGGACTATTACATATAGAGACAAACTTTGTTTTGTGAAGGTGTATAAGCTTTAATATCACCTTTTTATGGAAGGTGTCCAAGTATGTATTAAATACATATAAGAAGAATCGGTTGAGGTCAGTGGAAAATGCCTAAAAACATATAACCTAATCGTATTAAATATTAAATCACCTAAGGGGTGAGGAAGGGTGGAATGCAATTAGGCCAAGGCACTAACCCTCTGTTTTCGAGTCCAAATTAGATTTTGGACTGGAATACTCAAGTGGATCTTAAGCAGATTTCTCTTCTGATTGGTGACACGCATTTTGAATATTCTGTCAGCGAGTTTCTCATTACACATGATACCGTGGAGTGACATATTTATCTTAGGCTCATAAATATCCCTCTCACACTTTTGGTTATTAGGGATTTATGAAATAGCTTTTATTAGAACAATAATTTAACTTTCATCCCCTAAAAGATGGCAATACGATGTTAATAGTTTAATTAACGGTGAATTCGATGTGGAAATAACATATTAACCACCCCCTCCCCCACATACAAATATTATTTTAACCAGGCTTACTGATGGAAACACGTTATTCTCACACACCCATACCAGTACAGTTCTAAAGGACAACTTACCTACCCAACGTATTAGCAACTTGATTGTTCTTACAACATCCAACCCTCCTCCCCAAACAACACTCGTACGACGTTAATAGGTCTATCATTCCCATGACTCCCTTCATACCAGTGGCTATTAACTACAACCAAATACGAGGGAAAATTATGTACAATGCTGTAGTGATGGTTTAAACGACATAAATAGGAACTTTATTAATTACTGAAGATTAGCCCTAATTACTGAATTGAATTGAAGTTTCAACAATTAATTGTTCAAGAATGACAAGCATTCAAAGTTCTGTATTCAAACAATTTAAATTATCGTTCGTGTTTACATTATCGTAATGGTCTGTGAATACACTCTGTGATCGAGTAGCAGAGTGTGTCGCCCTGAAGATTAGTGATGTACTGTATTGTACTCGAAACGTCGGCAACATCAAATGTTATTTTCAATAATCTGTTACTGGTGCGAAATACCTTCTGCTCGAAAAAAAGGCTGTACAATCATAAACTGTTTATGCAGTTCTTTCTATAGGTTATCCAAAGACATCTAATTCTTCAGTTCCTTGAATTGCGTAGAGACTGCCGTTGTGAAGGATATACATTATAAATGACCAGTCGAGATCTGGTTTCCTCTCCTTCAAATGCGCCATCTAATTTTGAATCTAATAACAACTCTCTTTCATACTTCAGTCGAAAGTATGCGTTGTACACTCCATAGGGAGTCACCTTATTTTTATAAATTAGTCCACAAAGACAAATAAACCAGGTATAAAGTATGAGAGTAAACCTGCCAAAAATCATCCCATGTTTCAAAAATAAGCTGACACAGGTTTTTGTAAAGACTTCAGTCGAAAGTATGCGTTGTACACTACATAGCGAGTCAGCTTAATTTAATTTTTATAAATTAGTCCACAAAGATAAATAAACCAGGTGTCAAGTTTGAAAGTAAACCTGTCAAAAATCATCTCATGTTTCAAAAATAAGCTGGGACAGATTTTTGTAAAGCAGCTTGCTTCATATTATTCTATTTTTCCCCTCTCAGCTGTAATCACCCATTTCAAGTTTTAAGTATTGTTCTCCTCTCAGTTACTCTTTAACCAGGAGATCTTTTTGAGTATTTTTGGGTCATATTTTACAAATACCGATAGTAAGTGTGATACGATTTTAGTTATAGAGCATTGCATTTCTGGTATGACAAGCTAGGACTTAAATCCCTAACAGTTGTAAATGGCTGTCCAGTCAATGACCTGCTTTCAATGGTAGATCCTTTTTTCCTAATTGAGAGGACATTGTTCTTGCGGAGAAGTGAGCGTCCTCTTATGAATAGAATAATTTCATTCTAAAAATCTTACATAATTGTGGCCACGCAAAGAAATAAAAACATACTTGTCTGTGGGGTCCACCTCAACTATAACATTTAATAAATGATTAATATATAATTTATTTTAACATAAACAACGACAATTGGTAGGCAAATAATTAACGTAGTATAGAAGGGGCAGACTTAACAGAGTTGAAATAATTAACGTAGTATAGAAGGGGCAGACTTAACAGAGTTGATTCATATTTCATAAGAAGTATTACGATAACTACACTGATTTATAGAAAGTTTGTTCCTAAAGATTGTGCCTTTGAAAATTTCATGAGGAATGTTTAGAGCCAATAGACTTCCTCATTCCCTGACTTAAAAACAGTTTTTTTGTAAGATGTGATGTAACATGTTCTTGAACTGGACAAATGCTTTAACTAGTAAGTTCAGTATCAACTCCAACTATACACTAAAGGTTTAAGCTTACATAATTAAAAAACTATATTTTTCTGTGTTGAAAAATTATGAATGGTATTGAAATAAGTAAAAAATCAGCTAGTTGACTTATTCAATAGATAATCCCAGATATTCTTATTTGTAAAAAGCTTCTGATAGATCTAACCATTAATCAACATTGTGTTATTTGTTATTTGCTGTGGAATGTGTGTGCTATTAAATGTGTTTCAGTGTTTGGTGTAGTGTGTTTTATTCTATTTTTAATTAACTTAATGTTTTAGGTGTTTTAAGTATGTAATTTACTAACTCCAAACAAATAAAAAACTGAAATCTACAGTGTCGGTCCTATTCACAAAATCAATTAGGTCAGTAATGATAGGTATTTTTGAATGTAAGTACACTAACAGTATACATTTATTTAAAAAAAGGTAACTATGCACTTTCTTATAACCTTGGAAAATACAATTTCTTGTTGAAAAAGTGGTGAAATATGAGTATATATCTTTTGAGGAACTTGATTTCGTCCGCGGAAAACTGGTTTTTTACCGAAAAATCTAAAAACTAGTTTTTTATCTGACAGTCAAAAAACAACTTTTTTGAAAATCTTTATTTTTTGACAATGTTTGTTCATTTATCGTGTTTTTTTATGCGGAACACAAATATATAACTGGTTTTCTCGTAAAATTATTTTTTCAGTCCGAAAAATACATTTTACTGACATGATGTAACTTATTCTAACTGTCTATTTTCTCAAAACAATTCGTAATTTGCGTTAAATTCGAGTGTTAGGCCTCCGTGACGGCCTGCAGGCCGTCACTCCGGCCTGAATATAGGTGAATTTGGTTTTTGTTAGTAGTAGTTGTACATAATGACAGGGTAATGGCCGCTTAGCGTGATTCACCACGATAGTAATTTTTCCGTTATATCTCAAGAAATAGTTGTAATAGACCAATATAGTTTTCAAATTTGTATTCAGCGCAAAAACACATCAAAATAAAAAATACGATTAAAATACCATTTAAAAAACGTAAATATGACAAAAATACTAAAGTTGAGACATTAGTTTTTTCGAATTTTTCGGTGAAATACGTTAATTCCGCGGAATAAAAAAATATATCGTGAAGAAAATACAGCTAATTCTAGACCCATTTCAAGCAAAATATTCCAAATTTGTTTGGTGGCAAGAAACTGCATAAATACCAAACAAAATATAGATGTATGAGGTAATATAGATGTATCTAATAATAAATTGAATTGACTACGGTTATAACATCTTACACTAATGTATAACAGTTAATAATAAAAACACATAATTCAAATATATTAATAAGACTAATGGAGAAAAGCTCCTGTCTAGTCTTAAGCTCTATCAAGGAATAACAATTAGCAATTTTATTACCACCCTCATTAAAGGTTGATTAGTGTGCATTTGGCTGTTTGGGAAAAAGTGTTGCACCAGTTCCTTTGAGTAACACATTACTAAACATCCAGTGCAAAATTTACCCTCTCGGCTTAAGTTAAAACAAATTGTGTACTGTTATCATAAATATAATTGTAAGTAATATTAAATTTTACGATTGCTAACGAACTCAATTATTTACCTCTAGTTGACAAATATAGATTTATTTGACTATGTTTATTCAATCGGAATAAATGATTGATGATTGTGATTAAAATACAGTACATAGTTAAATCACTTATTCCGATTAAATCATTGGTATAAAAAAATGATTTTTATTTGTATACCATAATTAACCAGTGTCAGAGTGGTTGAAGGCGTCAGGACTTAGAGCTTGAGATAGAGCAAGAGCAGTTTCCAATCCAGTCTGGACTTGAAATTTTCATCGTGTTACTCACCTTGTACTATACTGGTTCTTCCTCTTACTCCGTGAAAATAACTTTCCCGAACATATCAATAGCCTATGGGGAACGGGCAGAGAAAGGTTAAAAAGGAAATCCGTCTCTCATAAAAAATACTTGATATTGAGCATTTGCAGGTTTTTTATTTGGGTTCCCACATTTAGGATAAGCCAATACAAAAATTATTTTCAATCTATTACAGCCATTAAAAGAGTTATGATTTATTCACATATAAAAAAGTGCCTAATATTTAAATTTGGAAATGGCAACAACAATAACGTTCCATATAACAAAGAATAATCGTTTTATTGTTAACTTGATTTTGTTACTAAATGAAGAAAACTAAAGCGAAAATAAAATGCTATGTGGATTGAAGTATAAAATGTTATTTTGTAGGTTTTTGTGTATTAAAATACTTGATGAATTTTAGAATACAGCTACCAAATTTCACTAGAGGTACGAAGGTTTGTTTACTCCTAATGAGAAGCATAAAACTTAGGCAAATGTAATTTACTATGTCTACATAGGGATTTTAACTGTGACATTCCTTATTAAGTGACATTCCTTTATTTTGATTGGCTAGAGTGTTTTTAACACAAAAACACCTTATTCTTGGCCAGGAAGGATGATTTGTAATTCATTTTCCAAATTGAAAAATTTCTAACAGTTTTAAAAGTGATATTATTCATGTGAGAATAACAACAGTCAACTCACTGTCTTCTACAGACTTTATTGAAACTGGTTAATTAAGGGAGCTAAAATCACCGATTTTTAACTGTGTGTATTTGTATACCTTACGATTACACGTAAAATTGAAAATTTTGTGTTTCTTATATTCTTACCTTTTTCCAATCTAATAAAAACTATCCAATCTTTGAACTTCTCTCAAAGGTCTGAAATTGGATAGAACGAAACAAATATAAAAAACAAATATTATGCAAAAAAAATCAATTTACATTCATTCTTTCATACAGTATTTGTTTTGTATATATGTTTCCTTCTGTCCAATTTCAGACCTTTGAGAGAAGTTCAAAGTTTGGATAGTTATTAGATTGGAGTTTTTAAAATAGGCACCTCCTTATATTCAGAACCGGTAGATATTGCATATAATATGGTTATTTGCAATACATTATGTTATATCTCTAAATAAATTTCAAATTATATTACACTATTCCATCAAATTAAGGCATATTAATTTAATCTAAATATACTGTCTCTTGTGGCTTACATTTTAGTTAAGGACAGAATAGAAAATGTTTACAGGAGTGGGACTAACTGAAACAGGATTATAACTTCTAAAGCTACCCGACATATGCCACTTAAAATTAATTGTGATGGAGTATACCGTAGTTGTGTAGTGGTAATGTATGGGACATGTTAGAGAGTTAACCGTGTAATTAAGTCTGCAGTGTTTGTCGGTTTCATTGTTACAGTCTGTATTATGATATAACACATAAGTTTCCCCGACACATGTCACTGCCAATAAAGTGTAATGGAGTAAAGCTGTGTTGTACGTACAAGTTAGGGGAGTTGACCATGTAATTAAATTTGCATTGGTTGCCAGTTTCATTGTTATGGTCAATATGATATAACACATAAGTTTCCCCGACACATGTCACTGCCAACAAATTATGATTTTCCGTTAATTCACTACCACTTAATAAATATTTTATTGTTCTAAAAACTGTTCCCCAATCATTTTACGTGCAATGTGGTATTCCTTATCCGCTAGGAATCTGATATCACTGGCATTTTCTTATCGCTTTCCAAGAACTTACACATGGAGAGCGAGAATTTGGTGGTAAGTCAATCATTGTATTTACCAGTTTGTGATCAACTTAAGTAGCCACCTAACCTAACCTGACCTAACATTAACCTAACCGTTATTGTGATAAAAAAAATTAGTGGTAGTGAAGTAACGGAAAAGGCCCTAAAATTGTGTTGTGCGAATATATACGACATGTTAGAGAGTTAACAGTGTAATCAAATTTACATTGGTTGTCCGTTTTACTGTTATGGTCTATTTGATATAACACATAAGTTACACCCACATATGTCACTGCCAATAAATTGTGATGGAGTAAAGTTGAGTTGTGCGAATGTAAGGGACATTTTACGGGAGTTGAACGTGTAATTAAGTTTGCAGTGGTTGTCGGTTTCATTATTACAGTCTATACATTCTTAATATTTTAGATATGAGACGCCGACCTCACCTTGTACGTATTTGAAGGTGAACATGATTGATTGCTTGAGTGTAGGATGAGTGTCGATGACCTGTGTAGTCTGGATAAAAACTGAGTTCGACTGTTCCTCAGCAACCCAAAAGCCAGGGACCCTGAGTAGCTGGGTTACAGCACTGCGCATTAGTGCTGATTTATATGATATAACAGATAAGTTACCCTGACATCTGTCCCTGCCAATAAAGTGTGATGGAGTAAATTTGTGTAGTGGGAATTTACTGTATGGGACATGTTAGTAGAGTTGATCATTAACAACTCTCCAAACCAACAGTAATTAAGTTACCAGTGGTTGTCGGTTTAATTGTACAGTCTATACGATAAAGTTTAATCTGATACTGTTCCTGACTCGAACAAACTGTTAGTTTTTTCCTGCTTTTGTAACTAATTTCATTTCCATCATACAAAGTATTTCATATTTATATGACTTTTCTGTGTACATTATTATTATTAGTTTTTGTATATCAATAATATATGTAATCTTGTTTATGTACTAGATTCCATACAAAAGATCATGGAACATACCAGGGAGTATATTTCTCTAGAAAAACACTTAACCTATAAATTAATATACGTTTTAATACACATAGTCGAAAATGTAATGAAGTGATTAAAATAAAAATGATGACACTTAGAGGTTTCGATCTCATCAATGTCAAGATTTGTTACTTTCTGATTCTGAATAAAATTGGATTAATCTTTACAAGTCAGGAAACCTTCCCTTTCTTAATGATTACAAAAATCAAAGTAATTAATTCTTTGTAAAACTGGTCACTTTCATCAACACAGTGGCTTAACACATTTAAAAATTGCAGATATTACATATATGTATCTCACGATATATGCTTTTATTTAATTTTAATTTTATTAACTAAAACGAAATTAATTTTACAGCAAAATTGATTGCTATAAGATTAATTTTACAGCAAAATTGATTGCTGTAAGATTAATTTTACAGCAAAAATGAATTGTTATTTTTATTTTCTATAAAGTGTAGGCACTACATAAATTGGGTATACATAATGCATTGTACGTAAATAACTCTGTTATTTGGTACGAAATGGAATGGTTTTTAATATTTTACCACATAGGCTACACAATCAATTGATATTTTATGTTTTAGCCCTAAAAGTAATTGTGCTCAAGAATATGTGAAACATTTTAAAAGGCGACTGGCTATTTGAAGTGATTTTCAAATGACTAAGTTGTAATTTTTAAGTAAAGTTAAAATAAGTCCTTTCTATCTCAATGAATGAAAAGAAAGTCAATTTTTCCCTCCACATAAGCTGTGAGGGGCATAAAATGCATCTATTCAGAGAGGAAAATAAGATTTCGACCTCTTTCATAATTTGAAATTTAATGTTTTTGTCATGGGTTTAAAATAAAGCAACGTTTTGTAACTAATACCATTGTAATTTTACTTGGTCATTTAAATAACTAAAAATAAATATGATGCAGCATTTTTATTCATATTTTATAGACATTTCACACGCAATCTGGCCTGAGTACTGTTTCTTCCTACCAACGAATAAAAGATTGCAGATCATTAACGTCAGATTTATCCTATAGTTTATTATATATATATATATATATATATATATATATATATATATATATATATATATATATATATATATACTAACTGCAGTTTAAAATAAAATCTCGCTTTTATACTACTTTTTCTTCATCATCAATATACGTGTATGGGTTTGTAGGTGGGTCATGACCACTACATAATCAACATAATCAAAAATTCATTATGTTCAGTGAAAAAACCCGTTGTGCTTGTCTCCTCAAAGCAGTCTGGTCAGAATGTATGTAAATTTTTCTTGATTCTTGTTTTATCTTGACTGTACTATGAGGACACAAAGCATATCGCTATCAACTTTGATGAAGTAATCACTACCAGGTGAGTATGTGATGTGCAGAAGCAGACAGCACTGACCCCTCATTTTTCATCAGGGTTCGATTTGTCAGAATTGAATTCCAAATTGGAAAAGAAAGGAGAAGTTTTAACGTATCTATAGAAAACATCTGTTCTTCATAAAAAAGGTGGGGTCTATATAGTAGTTCTATGAACACATAACAATGTTTATTCGTATTGATTCATTGCTACAGTCACTGAATACAGTCTACTGATTTGTTTTTTGTTTTATACAATAAGAACGGTTTATTCATTAATATAAAGAAACTTGAATCAAATATATTTTAGAGTAGATGCTCTATTAATGGACACCAATTTCAACCTATACCTACTATGAAAAAAAGTGGGTACTAGAAAATTATGTATCCTAGAACCAGATATATTAACCACTAATTACGCAATATTAATAATAAATATGTAAAACCTTAACAAACAATTAAGGAGCAAAGTTTTACGTATGACCGCTGATATTAAGGAGCAAAGTTTTACGTATGACCGCTGATATTAAGGAGCAAAGTTTTACGTATGACCGCTGATATTAAGGAGCAAAGTTTTACGTATGGCCGCTGATATTAAGGAGCAAAGTTTTACGTATGACCGCTGATATTAAGGAGCAAAGTTTTACGTATGACCGCTGATATTAAGGAGCAAAGTTTTACGTATGACCGCTGATATTAAGGAGCAAAGTTTTACGTATGACCGCTGATATTAAGGAGCAAAGTTTTACGTATGACCGCTGATATTAAGGAGCAAAGTTGTACGTATGACCGCTGATATTAAGGAGCAAAGTTGTACGTATGACCGCTGATATTAAGGAGCAAAGTTTTACGTATGACCGCTGATATTAAGGAGCAAAGTTTTACGTATGACCGCTGATATTAAGGAGCAAAGTTTTACGTATGACCGCTGATATTAAGGAGCAAAGTTGTACGTATGAACGCTGATATTAAGGAGCAAAGTTTTCCGTATGATCGCTGATATTAAGGAGCAAAGTTGTACGTATGACCGCTGATATTAAGGAGCAAAGTTGTACGTATGACCGCTGATATTAAGGAGCAAAGTTGTACGTATGACCGCTGATATTAAGGAGCAAAGTTTTACGTATGACCGCTGATATTAAGGAGCAAAGTTTTACGTATGACCGCTGATATTAAGGAGCAAAGTTGTACGTATGAACGCTGATATTAAGGAGCAAAGTTTTCCGTATGATCGCTGATATTAAGGAGCAAAGTTGTACGTATGACCGCTGATATTAAGGAGCAAAGTTGTACGTATGACCGCTGATATTAAGGAGCAAAGTTGTACGTATGACCGCTGATATTAAGGAGCAAAGTTTTACGTATGACCGCTGATATTAAGGAGCAAAGTTTTACGTATGACCGCTGATATTAAAGAGCAAAGTTGTACGACCGCTGATATTAAAGAGCAAATATTTACGTATGACCGCTGATATTAAGGAGCAAAGTTTTCCGTATGACCGCTGATATTAAGGAGCAAAGTTTTACGTATGACCGCTGATATTAAGGAGCAAAGTTTTACGTATGACCGCTGATATTAAGGAGCAAAGTTTTACGTATGACCGCTGATATTAAGGAGCAAAGTTTTACGTATGACCGCTGATATTAAGGAGCAAAGTTTTACGTATGACCGCTGATATTTTCATTGAAATAAAATATTGTGGCAGTTTCAAGGAACTGAAACACTCCCTGGGTAAGCAAACCTTTTTTAAGGGCTCATAAAAAAGTTTATTTAAACAAATAAAACAAACTGTAGATGGGTATATTGGTAGTAATAGCTTTTAAAAATATGCTTATGTAAGTAGCATAATATACAGTACGAGCAAAACAAACAATATAATATATTGCAAAAATTGAAAAAAATGTTTACATAATATATGCAACTAAACAAACAAAAGTAGTCCAGAAAATTCAAGTGTACAGCAACTATAGAAAAAATGTAAAAGAAAATTTTAGTTTTAGATCAAATCTTTGCATATTTCTGTAAGTTAATATGCAAAGATAACATTCAATATATTAGATTTGAAAAATATTTTTCAACATTGTTTATTGTAAGAAGATATAACTGTTTATTGTAAGAACAATATTCAATGAAAATGGTTTGTGTTCAGTTCTTAATTTGTAATGAAGTAAGTTTAAATATATATGGTGCAATATACGTCTCGTATGTTTAAGAGTATTGAAAGTAAAAAAAACTTCTAAAGAATAAAACACGATTCTCCTTCTTTGCCATGATTAGCAATAGCTTGTAATGGTAGTATCGTTTGACTGTCCTTGAAATTGCTCGTTAATTTCAAAGGTATTCAAAGGAACAGTAGAAACATTTTTTAATTCTAAGCATTGGTCTGTCAACACTAACAATGCTGTCACTCATTCATGGCCACAGGGATCGACGAAGATGGTCTGACATCTCTCTAGTGCTCAAACATTACCACGTACATATCAAGTATTGATATACTGTTAGTTGCCAAGCTTGGGGGTTTGTGCCTTCCCTCAAGGTCGGTCAACACTAACAATGCTGTCACTCATTCATGGCCACAGGGATCGACGAAGATGGTCTGACATCTCTCTGGTGCTCAAACATTACCACGTACATATCAAGTATTGATAAACTGTTGGTTGCCAAGCTTGGGGGTTTGTGCCTTCCCTCAAGGTCGGTCAACACTAGCAATGCTGTCACTCATTCATGGCCACAGGGATCGACGAAGATGGACTGAAATCTCTCTGGTGCTCAAACATTGACACGTATATATACGTATATATACTTGATATATCAAGTATTGTGTGAAGTGTTAGTTGCCAAGCTTGGGAGTTTGTGCCCTCCCCCAAAGTCGGTAAACAATAACAATGCTGTCACTCAAGCGAAAAGGCCGTCAAAATTGTCATACTTAACGAGGGTAGATATGGTAATTTATTCCTACATTCATATACCATGAGTAATATTTATACTTAAAATAAGAAGGGGTATTATTTATGTATATTCATACAATCAATCATAAGTTTATATCTCAAAAGAATAATAAATACAGATTTTCATGTTAGAATATCAATACAATTTAAATTTAAATATTTAGTTATCAACTTAATACAATTTGAAATAAAGTTAGTTGTAATTGAACACCATATATTAATGTTTAAAATAACTAAATAAACATGTTAATCAACAATTAATAAAAATCAAAATATAAACTCAGATTTATAAAACTGTAATTCACTAGGCAATCTTGATACTGATAAAAATCTTGTAGAACAGATTAAATTCGTTGAGGAAACAATTTCTATTAAAGTTTTAAAGTAATTTACTGAAGTTCATCACATTTATCTTGATCAAAGCAATGATTGTTAAAGTTTACAGTGACATTTAGGGAGGGCTGAAGCAGAGCATTTAAGGGAATAAAGTTTCTCTCTCACAAATACGATACAATCACACCGAACTTCAATTTATATTTGGATAGCTGTAAAAAGATTAGGTCTTACCGTATGTTTGTCAACTAACAAAAATATGGCGTAAAAATCGACTTTTCCATGAGTGACACAATTTTTCAAGTTAAAAAATACTGGATTGTCTAAGAAAGCCAAACAATTCTCAATATGAGGTGTTTATACTGTAAAATTCGTTTAGAAACTAAATAACATCGGACAACATTAAACAGAAAATAACGAATAACAATAAAGCTTAACATAGGAGAAGATACATGGTCAATTTAACTATAAATTCATAACAAACATAACACACGTTCTTAGAAAAATAAATCAATACATTGTAATTAGATCATTAAAATAATGACACAAGAACTATTTCTGATTAATAAGTTCCACTTTTCTTTTTGTTGTAAATAGTTTTCGAATCTTCACAGTTAGTTATGAATTTTAAGGGTGACTTTCTTTCTTTTTAGACATTTGAATACTCAGACTCTTTATAGATCAACAGATAGCTGATGTAGATTATCTATATTCAGTTATACTTCTTTAACTATAACTGTGAATGTACATAATATTATAAAGGAAGTTAATTGTTGAGTGAAATATTTTTTCATTACCTATAGCTTCATTTTTTTTCTTGTGCGAGAAGCTCCATAATTGTAAATATAACAAATAAGAAAAACTCAGGAACAACAGGAAATTAAAAAAAATATATAAATATATTGCATATCATAAGGTTCTATCCAATAATGTATTTCATAGCAGTATTAGAAAATGCTGACTTAGTGTATTAAGGAATGGCTTTTCAGCGGTAAAAGTTTGCAAACGAATTTTTATCTCGATTAAAGCCACATACATAAAGGCATCTTTTATAAAGGCTTTTTAAAATATACCATACTTCAGACGAGATCTGGTTTTCTCAAACGTGTCTATAGAAATGTTCTGCCCGTGACAGGTTCTGATGGCAATGTTCATTTATACTTTAGTCAAACATATATTTTTATATTTCAAAGTAAGTCGAACGTGAATAATGTTTTGTACAAAATTTCAGAAAGATATGAGCTAAAAGGTTTCTTTATCGTTTTGTTTTTATTTTAGTCTGTACATTAAATATTTGCATTTTTTGTGTAAAATATATGAATAAGATATATTAATGTTAGCACGTACAGGGATATTTTGTGATATTGGGTTGAGTTTAAAGTTATTGCGACTGAGATTTATCACAAAACCTATTATCGGTAAGAAGCATAATGTACATAAACTCTGTTCAACGATATGTAAATAGCATTTATTTGCAAGTGTCAACAGGGAGTTATCACCATAGAAAAACAATTGTTAGCTTGTCTTCAACAGGCTTCTCCCATCGTTTCTCCACGAACAAGCAAATTATAATTTTTTTGAGCATACTCGTATTTAAAATTATAAAATCCTGAGTTTATGTTTAATGCTAGCAGGATTTTTAATACTTTAATTTCTTTTCTTCTTTAATTTCGTTCTATGTGTAGAAATAGTTTTGTAATTCTTATCTAGATTTTTTAGTATATATTCTTTTTTAAGGTTTAAGAAATTAATTAGACATTAATTGCAGTAACTATTTCACTTGGAATAAATAAAAAACTTCAATAGCGGTGACTTCCGAAAGGAGATGCCTTTTACAATTATATTAGCATCTCCTTCTACAAAGATGGTCGTTTGTTTCTCATCTCGATTGTTGATTTAGTTAGCAAATAAAGGCAATGAACACGAATACAAAGGGTTTAATGATCTAAATTAGGTTTTGTTTCACATAAATGTTGCTTTGTGTTCTTTGTTAGAGATATTACCAACAAAGGTTATGCCAAAGGTTAAGCCATGACTGTAAAATAACAATTGTTACACCGATTAGTAAAAAGAACAAAGACAGTATTGTACTGTACCAGCAATCATTTACTATTTTTTAGTAAATTACCAGAATATCTTATTTTTAGTATATTACGCGAATACAAAATTATACTTAATAAATATACATCCAATAAAACTAACCTCAACAATTTAGGTATAAAAATCACAAAAACCCTAATCACACTCGGCATTCTGTTTATGCTTTTTAGGATTTGATTATCAATTAGGAACCGACATATACTCTGATATTAACAAAAGACGTTCACGTCAGCTATCTATAGCACTTACCAGCGTTAGGAGTACCGCTCCTCTCTACGCACTATATTTCCTTCCAGTTTTCCCCCCGTTCTAAAAGCCACTAGGTAGTTTTATAATTTCTGTGCTTTATTTGAACCTTCTACAATAGGTTCAATAATATTATAGTCTAAAAACTTCTCAGTTATAGTGACGCCTTACGAAAATACACCTTCCGGCCAACTAATTAGTCAGTGTTAGTGGTGGTGTGACTTTTCAGTCTTTAGCCTGGAGTACGGTGACAGTAAAGTGATTGTTCAGGAACAGTGGTGCGTGCGTGCGTGTGTGTGTGTGTGTGTGTGTGTGTGTGTGTGTGTGTGTGTGTGTGTGTGTGTGTGTGTGTGTGTGTGTGTGTGTGTGTGTGTGTGTGTGTGTGTGTGTGTGTGTGTGTGTGTGTGTGTGTGTGTTTTAAGTGACATATGTAGTTGTAAATAAGGATAGTTTGATTTAAGGGATAAAATTGAGTCATTCATATTTGTATAAATGTCTCGTGTTGTTAATTGGAGTGTAAATAAGGGTGCAGTTAGTAGCCACAGAAAGGTATGGCCTTATTTACTTAGGACCCTGTTAGACCGTAACAAGATACGCACTCGTCTGTATTCTAGATTAATTATATAACACGTTTGAATCTGAAAAGAGTTGACTAAAATCTTTTGCAATAAAACATTAACGTGACGATAATACTTCCCATCAGCTCTTAATTGACCTCACATCACTCTACTATAACACATATTATTTCTCATCCCTCTTCCCACTGTTTACACCAATACATACTTTACTTTGCAGCGCACTTTCTAAATGCAGACTTCATCTGGTTCAGGAGTTATCCATCCTGTACATTGTAGCTGAAATATTCTTCACATAACCTTCTCCTTTTTTTAGCCCTCACTTTGCAGCACACCAATTAGTAAGTATTAAAACCCATTCAAAACTGTACAAAATGTATTCAGAAACAAAATTCATTATAAAATAGGGTTTTACTATACAATTGTAAAATCAAAATACTGAGGTGACTTGAGGGTTAATCAAGTGTAAACCATTGATTTGCTAGGGGCCTTTTCATTACAATAACGTCAAAAATCACTTTATTGTAATGTCTTGGATGAAAATAATCAGAATATATCGCTGATGTATTGTTGTGGTTGACTCGCACGGCACGGCACCGTGGCTGAACACATTAACGAGTAAATGGATGAATACAAAAATACTCAAATCTCAGTTTTCTATCGTTTAGTTTCATATAACGTTAAATTTTTGGATTGCAATAAAATGAACAAAACTGAAAGAAAGTGTTCACATTGGTTTTATGATTTTATATATACATATACATTTTTTTTACTAATGTTAAATATTGTGTGTTTTAATTATCAACTGTTTTGTGGTCCACTAGTAGCACCACTCGGAACGCTAGTGTAATTCATATAAATATAATGCATTTTAAAGAAGCAGAGTGGCAGACTTCACTAACTAATAAAGTGATTGGTACAAACAATTCTATTACGTAAGATATACCGGGTACCCTGAACTCTCTGAGAATCATTTTAGGTATTGATTGTAGGTCAAAAACAAGACATAATATCATACTTAAAAATTCAAAATCATATCTAGTACCTGTACAGCTACCATTTTATATTTTTTATTTTTATAATCTGAACCTATAGAGTACAAATTTGATATACACATTAAAAAACAATTTTCTTACTAAAATTAAAAAATCAAAAACCTTTTTGAATTATTTTCATAATGGCAGTACTTTGAAATGTTTGATTCTTAATAACTTTTTAAAAGTTAAAAATACAACAAAATCACAAGAATACGTTATTTAACGTTGTATTATATTAGACGACATACAATTGAGATTTCAGTATTTTTGTATTTAACCATTTAAGCAAGAATATATACAGCAATGGCGTCGTGCCGCGCATAACAATCCATCACCGATCTATTCTAATTAATTTTATCCAAAACACTACAATACAGTGATTTGTGAGGTTATTGTAATGAAAATGCCTTAGAAACCGGACAGAAGTTTTGGATGATTTTCGTTGTTATTAAATTAAACATTAATTGCAACCTTAAGTAGTGCCTTAAAAACTAGAATTTTTGTAAATTCTAGGTTAGTAGAACTGTTGAAGGTACTGGAATTAATTATTTAAGAAAAAAATTAATAGTCTGCTGTGTACCAGTAATTTTTTCATCGTTTTTTCCTTTGGAATCAAATAAAAGGACGAAATTTTGAACATTGTTGTACTGTAAAATTAAATTTAATTAAAGTTTCAATTTATAATCCAATTTTGAAGATGGAGCTGAAATGGTTTTTGTATATAATTGTTACAAATAACACAATTTAAAACCAATAAAAACTTTATTCGTGAGGCCTTTCGATAGCAAAGCTCTGATGTGTCTGACGATGATAGCCTTGCTATCGAAAGGCCTCACAGTACAGTGTTATTGACCCACCCACCCACCCACCCATACACGTACAGTGGTATTGACCCACCCACCCAGCCATACACGGGCAGTGGTATTGACCCACCCACCCATACAAGTACAGTGGTATTGATTGACCTAGCCACCCACCCATACACGTACAGTGGTATTCGTTATCGTTATCGTCTAATAACGTTTTTATTGGTTTTAAACTGTGTTATTTCTAACAATTATAATCTAATGTTTTTTTAATTTTCCTTGTTTTATGTCTACAACTTGCTTTGCATAACAAATAAATTTTACAAAATTTCTAGTTTTTAGGGCACTACTTAAGGTTACAATTAATGTGTAATTTAATAACAGCGGAAATCATCCGCAATGTCCCCCCGTTGCCTGCTAGGGGCCTTTTCATTACAATAACGTCACAAATCACTTTATTGTAATGTCTTGGATGAAAATAATCAGAATATATCGCTGATGTATTGTTGTGGTTGACTCGCACGGCACGGCACCGTGGCTGTACACATTAACGAGTAAATGGATGAATACAAAAATACTCAAATCTCAGTTTTCTATCGTTTAGTTTCATATAACGTTAAATTTTTGGATTGCAATAAAATTTGCAAAAAAAAACGTATTCTTGTGATTTTGATGGATTCCCAACCATTAAAAAGGTAAGTTATTAAGGATTAAAAATGTCATTTTGAATATAATTTAACAAAATTCTTTTATGTTTTAATTTTAGTAAGAAAATTGTTTTATTAATGTGTATACCTGATTTGAACTCTATAGGTTAAATAGTTATAAGAATAAAAATAATTTGTAAAAATACAAAATGGCGACTGTACGGGTACCGGAGGTGATTTGGAATTTTTAAATATGATATTATGTTTTGTTTTTGACCAACAATCAATACCTAAAAAGATCCTCAGAGAGTTCAGGGACACCCTATATATATTTTAAGTAGTGCATAATCAAGAGTAATAGCTGGAAGGTAGTGAAATCGATGGATTTTCATTGAAATTGATTTTTTTCAATCAAGAGGGTTGGTTTTTCAGTGATCATATTTCATATGGCAATGAACCAATCTGCCAGACGCAGGCGATATCTCATTAGTCCAGCCCTAATGGAGCCGCAGACCACTTCTTGCCGTTAATTACGACTCAGTCATTTTCCAGAAGTGAAATTTGAGGAGATTAGTGGGAAAATATTTATTCGTCTGAATTATTGTGTTTTAGCCTCGAACCTAATTAGTATAACGCAAATTAGCATATAATGTTGACAAACTCGGGTAGTTGAAGTCTAAAAGTTAAGGGAAAAATAAAGTGACAAAAACAGGGTAGGTACTATCCACATGCATCCTTTATGAGTACGTAGATGTAAATGTTTTAAAATGTTTAATGTTATTTGGAATTGAAATTATTTTCGAGAAATCAAAAATACTTATTGTAACAGAACTGATTAAACCATACTCGTTTGAACCTCTAAACCTTTAGCTTATGTTACTAAGTGCCCCTAACCATCTGTACCTGTGCACGTATAAGACTGGTTCAATAACACCATACGTGGGCGGGTGTGTCTACCCTTCTATAGGCCTATACCACCGTATATATATATATATATATACCACCGTACATATATATGTGGGTGGGTGGATATACCCCTTTGATCGTCAAAGAGTAGGTAAAAACCACCGTTACTACTTCATTCGAGTGGGTAACTGAACTCATAGTTTTTGCGGTTTAAAAATAACTGTGATTTAAAATGTGTTACATTAAAAAGTTTCACATAAAATAAGGGGAAGGAGGCAACATAGATGTTTATCGAACCTAGTGGTCTCATAAGAGTTGTGATTACGTTAGCAGTTATATTTCTTTACACAGTCTAGACTTAACTTTTCCAATGAAAACGGTTGATGCAATAAAAATTAAACTAATGAATTCTTAATCTGTATTTGACTTACAGCAAATACTTACAAAGTGACGAAACAGCATCTACTCACCTGAAACAATCAGACCAAAAAGTTACCGTTTAGAGTAAATACTGTTTTTTTATCATCCAATCTCAGTAGCATTATGAACCACAGTTATATAATTGTACTGACTGTTGCAGAAACATCGATAACCAGTGCTGATAATACTATTGAGACACCACTTACATTATGAACAGAATCCATCGCGTATCTCTTCAGTATGATTCAAGTATGTTTGTATATTGATTTGTCTCCTCCCAAATTAACATTGCATTAGTGAGAGTTATTGTTATAATCTAAATCCATTCAATAAATTCCAACGAGGCTTGTTCATGGCTAGTAGTTTTCATAAGAATTAAGAAATCCATCGAGGAAGTTTTTTAGTGTAAAAAATTCTATTTTAACTTTTTGGACATCCCCTTTCGGACTATTTATTTGGGATGTGCGCGTGTCCTGAAAATAGGTACAATAATTAAGAAAAACACCAGCTCATAAAATTTTATTTTTTACAATAAAATAAATTGAGTTCAGTCAGTAAAAGGTGTAAGTCATCGCTAACAACATAGGTCGCTCCTATATTAGATAGTGAAAGAAATATTTCCCAAACAAGGTTATATATAAAAAATAATTATTAAACTTCTCCTTTTCCAACCTTATCAGTTCAGTACAGTATAGAACTGGGTATATTTCAGTCCAAAAAGTCTTCCTGCAATAATTTTACTTATGCTCTTGTTTCAACCTTTATATCTAATATTAACGTTACATGCAAATAAATAACCATACAGATAGCTCCATAATCGATATTACATAGTACTCTACCACTTTACTAAGTGGTTACTATTATTATTCTTAATTTTATATAATATTTGTAAAATATTGTCAATTTGTACAACGGTGAGATTTTGGATCAATATATATGCCCTCCTGCCTTTTTAAGCGTTTTCATGACAGGTGGGATTTTATATACCACTTACCTGGATGAACTAGGATTTTTTGTAAATTTGTATTAAAAATTATCAAGTAGTTAACAATTATGACGTGTTTTAAAGATGTTATTTCCCATTAACAATGTGTATATACATATTTACTCAACACTGTTAATACTAACAATAACTTTAATTTAAATTATTGATCAGTAACTTCAACTGTGTTCAAACTTAAAACGGTGCACTGCCATTGATTAATTTCAGATATGATGAACAGATGTTTTTAGAATGTCGTGGTAATAAATGTAACAACTTTTGGGTCTAATACATTATTTATCGAATGAACCACCTTAACACTCTTGTTTTAACTTAAACATTTCTATATATTATTCTACTATTAATTTATAGAATTGATATATTAAATTAATTATAATTTGTTGGTAATGAAGGGTTTCCGTTATTTGTATAAAAAAATGTATAATTATAATGTAATATTTAACTAACTCTTATAAGAAAGAGTTGAAATTTTACAAAAAAATGCCCTACTTTTCACGTGAACTACTGCTAAGGGTGTTTGCACTAGTTAGTATTCAATTGAAATTCTGATTGTATGTTTTTCTGAATGTAAGGCTATTCTTTAGAATAAACTCATTATTTTTATCACAAAGAGACTTTTTTATATCTAAACACCAATAATAGCTATTAAATTGAATCAATTCAGTTTCCAATTAGTTTACTTCAAACAAACGCTTCTTTGTTCAAAACTAATTAGTATTTTCCATTAATTACATTAGTTGGTATTAAATAATTCAAGATTGTAGGAAAAAGGCAAATAGTAATTTTCTGATTACTTTAATAGATTTTAACTATATTATGTATCATACAATTACAAAATGGCACATTGTTACTAAATGTCATATATATATTTGAAATATTTACTCATTATCTAAGAACATTTGTCAAATTCTAAACTAAATATAACATAACTATAAAAAATGGTTGTGTTTTTTACTACTGCCATCAGTATTAGTAAAAATATAGATAGTTCTTGACATCGTATTTTCATATGCACCATTCACTGTTACCAGTAATCACGTATAGAAAAATAACTTTTCCTGAATATTAAGATTTAAAGTTTAGTATAGATAATATTTATATTTAATATGAGCTCTGAGATATATGTAGAAAATATACTCGTACAGTAATGATGTGTCTTGCGTATTGATGTCAAGAACGGAAACGATTTCTTAGTCTACTATTAACAACATATGTTTAGTCGTTAAGTGATGGAACGATAATAAATAGTAAAGGAGCTAACAAGTATTTGAATAAAAGCAGAAATATTTAAAGCAAATGAATTATTAAAATTAAGAGAAATAGGAACAAATAATTTAAAACTGACTAATTTTTGTTTTTAGGATATTTAATATTTTATAAAATTTTTAGCCTTTAGCTCCAACGAAAAATCTTCAAAACAATTAACAATAAATTAGAAAGTTAAAATAAGATTCGTAACGTCACTGACAGACGTTGTTAATTTCTGACTTGTGATGTAATTGGCTTAGTCCTTCTAAGTCAGGAAATCTCTTTTAATGATTTCATCAATTAAATAAACTATGTCTAATTAGAACCTCTTAACAGCCTCTTACTTTTATATGAGCTGTATGACATTTGCATAGTACATAATTTTATATAGGTGTATAATATTTATTTCTATTAAAAAAAACCTAACAGCAATTTTAAGATAATGATAGAAATAGGTTCCCTCGTGGCTCATGTTTGTGTTATGAAAGCTGATTACAAACTGCTAGACGAAGAAAATACAAAATTATACACTGCTACTATATTAGTCCAGTTAAAAAAGTAAACCAATGGTATGTAAAAAATTAACTTAAAATAAAAAGAACGAAAACATAAATAAATTTTAAACTAAATTTCCTAACATCGGAAGCTACTAAAATTGCATAACAATTTTATAAAGGTACTGACACTGCTAAATCTTAAATCTAACATCTAAAACCTGGACATAGTTCAAACGTTCAGGTATATATACTGCTCGACACTCGAAGTGGGACAGTAGGATATTTGGACTAGAGCTCACCTACATGATGAAAGTGCAACCCTTATATAGCTCAACACTCGAAGTGGAACAATACAATATTTGGACTAGAGCTCACGTACATGATGAAAGTGCAACCCTTATATAGCTCAACACTCGAAGTGGAACAATACAATATTTGGACTAGAGCTCACGTACATGATGAAAGTGCAACCCTTATATAGCTCCACACTCGAAGTGGAACAATACGATATTCGGACTAGAGCTCACGTACATGATGAAAGTGCAACCCTTATATAGCTCAACACTCGAAGTGGAACAATACGATATTCGGACTAGAGCTCACGTACATGATGAAAGTGCAACCCTTATATAGCTCCACACTCGAAGTGGAACAATACGATATTCGGACTAGAGCTCACGTACATGATGAAAGTGCAACCCTTATATAGCTCAACACTCGAAGTGGAACAATACGATATTTGGACTAGAGCTCACTTAAATGATGAAAGTGCAACCCTTATATACAGTAGCTAAACACTCGAAGTGGAACAATACGATATTCGGACTAGAGCTCACCTACATGATGAAAGTGCGACCCTTATATAGGTCAACACTCGTAGTGGAACAATACGATATTTGGACTAGAGCTCACCTACATGATGAAAGTGCAACCCTTATATAGGTCAACACTCGAAGTGGAACAATACGATATTTGGACTAGAGCTCACGTACATGATGAAAGTGCAACCCTTATATAGCTCCACACTCGAAGTGGAACAATACGATATTCGGACTAGAGCTCACGTACATGATGAAAGTGCAACCCTTATATAGCTCAACACTCGAAGTGGAACAATACGATATTTGGACTAGGGCTCACCTAAATGATGAAAGTGCAACCCTTATATACAGTAGCTAAACACTCGAAGTGGAACAATACGATATTCGGACTAGAGCTCACCTAAATGATGAAAGTACAACCCTTATATAGCTCAACACTCGAAGTGGAACAATACGATATTTGGACTAGAGCTCACCTAAATGATGAAAGTGCAACCCTTATATAGCTCAACACTCGAAGTGGAACAATACGATATTTGGACTAGAGCTCACTTAAATGATGAAAGTGCAACCCTTATATACAGTAGCTCAACACTCGAAGTGGAACAATACGATATTCGGACTAGAGCTCACCTACATGATGAAAGTGCGACCCTTATATAGGTAAACACTCGTAGTGGAACAATACGATATTTGGACTAGAACTCACCTACATGATGAAAGTGCAACCCTTATATAGCTCAACACTCGAAGTGGAACAATACGATATTCGGACTAGAGCTCACGTACATGATGAAAGTGCAACCCTTATATAGCTCCACACTCGAAGTGGAACAATACGATATTTGGACTAGAGCTCACTTAAATGATGAAAGTGCAACCCTTATATAGCTCAACACTCGAAGTGGAACAATACGATATTTGGACTAGAGCTCACTTAAATGATGAAAGTGCAACCCTTATATACAGTAGCTCAACACTCGAAGTGGAACAATACGATATTCGGACTAGAGCTTACCTACATGATGAAAGTGCGACCCTTATATAGGTCAACACTCGTAGTGGTACAATACGATATTTGGACTAGAGCTCACCTACATGATGAAAGTGCAACCCTTACATAGCTCAACACTCGAAGTGGAACAATACGATATTTGGACTAGAGCTCACCTACATGAGAAAGTGCAACCCTTATATAGCTCAACACTCGAAGTGTAGCAATACAATATTTGGAGTAGAGCTTACGCTAAGAAGATTGCAGGTAGTAAAAAGGGTTCACTGAAGAAATAAACTAGGATATAAAATATAAGTTTTCTGCTACATTTCAATAGTACTTTTAGTGATTATTATACTGTATTTAATTTGATTTGTTATTGAATTTTGCTAAAATATACCTTAAGTGGCCTAATTCTTTTTCTATGAATTATGTTATTGAAGAGGAACATCCGAAAGTGGTAAAGAAGCCACATAGCAAGCAGGAAAAATATGTGAATTAAACTATCACAAAAAATGCAAATGTTCCACTTTTGCAGTGGAGCAGTGTATATCAAACTAGTTGTATGTTTATATATTTAAATTGTACCATTCATGTAAAAATAATCGCTATTCAACATGAAAACTATCCCGTGAATTTCAGTAATTAATTCATAAAAAAATCATTTCTAAATCATTGTGTCTCTAGATACCTGTACAACCACAGATAAGTGTCATTGAGTGTTTAGCTATGCATATAAATCAAAACTAAAAAGTTTTAAATTAGTCGGGTAATTTTAACAATGACCGACTGTGATTTTCTTGAAGTAAAGATAAAACTAAGTCCTTTCTGTCTCAAAGAATGAAAAGAAAGTCAATTTTCCCCTTCACATAAGCTGTGTAGAGGCATTAAATGCATCTATTCAGAGAGGAAAATAAGATTTCATTCTCTTTTACAATTTGAAGGAAGAGTTTTTGTCCTCTATAAGGTTTAGGAATAAAAACACTTCATTTTCTTCATGGAGCCATTTAAAATAAGAAAATGAAATATTTTTACTTAAAGTGATAAGTTTTTAATTTGTTTGGGTAAACTTCTCTAATAATAAACTATTTGAATTAAAATATAAAATAAATATATAATATTATGGCATTATTTAGTGTTTTTTTTATGTTGGATATATTTCTTAGCAAGTAGTTTTCTAAGAAAAATTTGTAATTTCAATAGTTAATTTTAGTAGAAAAACTTACTTAACATGGATTATGAAACCTGACAAGTATCTAAAAAAGGTTTTAGTATGGAACAAGTAGATCAAGAGAAAAGTATATAAAACAAGACATATGTATACATTGTCAGTAGTTAACATATACTGGCAATATGGTCCTGTCAAGTGAAGTACTACTCCGCCTTCAGCTGTCACAAACAGTACCTTAATAGTGTAAGCATAGTTGTTCGGACATTGTTCATATATAGGAAATATTAGTATAATTTATTGGCATGAACGTTTTTCGAAGAACATTTATTTCATCGTCTTGAATATTTTGTACATATGTAGGCGTATAACTGCTCGTGACCTTTATTTGTATATGGTTGTTCTCAGTACAGTATATTCCAAATTTTAGACTGTTCCATCGCATAAAAAATCAAACATATATAACGATTACGAACTTGCAGGTGACGTAGGATTCGATCTAATGATGTGTGAATAACCACGTGTTACCAGCAGAGTTTTATATATATATATATATATATATATATATTTTTTTTTTTTTAAAGGAGGGGCCGATATCCTCCTTAACCTTACTCTGCCCATTCCTCATAGACTGTGCGAGGAACTTAATCAGACAGAGTAAGGGGGCGAACCAGTACAGTACAAGGTGAATATTACTGATAAATCTTCCAGTCTAGGCCGGATTCGAACCAGCGCTATATCTAACCCAAGCTCAAAGTCCTGACGCCTTAGACCACTCGGCCACCGGCTCGCCCCCACGCGCCCCCACAGACATATGTTACTAAGTCTGTGAATCCTTGTCAAACAGCATGGGACTTAATGAGCCCCACTATAATTCTGACCCACCCATACACGTACAGTGCTATTGACCCCACCCACCCATAAGCGAACAGTGCTATTGACGTGAATTACTGATGGGTTAAGTGTGACTGACAGGTAAGATATAGTTTACAGAATCTTAGAACAGACGAAAATCTACGAACACTTGGAATTCATGAATCTAAAACGTTTGAAATAAGAATGGTACAGCTCACCAAGAAAACGTTTTAGCTGAAATTACACAGACATACAGCCTTTGAAGACGGTTAGAAATATTTACAAACGGTTATATTTTACTGGAGAAATCTGCAGCTTCAAATTAATGTTAAAGAATAAACAAGTGCTCTATGTATGATTGAGTTGACGATTACTGGTTTTCCTAAAATGTATTTTATATATAAATCTTAATTGTATAAACTTATTTAATACAATAAACTGAGTTTCAACATGTATATGATATATATGCTGTCATTAAGATTATTTATGCCTGATAAGCATGCTTAAACGCTATTGAAATATACGATCATAACAACGTACAAACACGAATCAGGTATATGAATGACACCACAAGTAAATAAGCATTGATATTTTTCAAAAAGCTCTTCTTCTTAGAAAATATAAGTAATTAAAGAATGAATTCTTCTCGAAATTCTTTTAAAAAATTGAATAAGGTATTGTACTTTTGAAAATAAATTTAAAATTTTTAATTATCATTAATTGTATTTATTAAAACATTAAAAAAATATTTTTTCTTTGATATCAAATCGACATTTTGTAAATTAAAAATATTGTATTAACTTTACATTGAATTTCAAGCGTATTACAGTATTTGTTGGTGCTTGTAAAAAGATTATGTTTAATGTTTATATACTGAACATTTACCGTTTGTTTGATTTTTTCATTAGTTGTTTAGCCTGGTTCATTTTACTTTATGCCAACGTTCCAAACGTATTTTAGCGAAAATAATAAATTTAATGTGTGTTTGTTAGTTCAGTATTTTATTAAAAACATGATATATAGTTATTAAATTTTATCTCACGTACGTATCATAATTCTCACGATAGTAAAGTGTTCATATTTTTAGTTGAAAAATAACAACAAAAAATAAATAAACATGTGGCTCATAATTTCAATTACTATGTATTTAAAAAAAATGTATTTCACTTTTTACAATATTTCCTTATATAGCCATAAACCAGATGAGTAAGTAAAACAACAAATAAAATGTAAAATATTTCTCTTAAAAAATTATTTATAAATAATTGTAATATTATTAAAATACTAGTCCACTGGTAATTATACTATTAAACACTTGTAGTTCGAGTTATGTTAATCACCAATAATTAGTCCAGCTGTTAGTCATACACCGTTAAATCCACTATTTGGTGGCCAGAAATGCTCTCTCCCTCAACTCTCACGACATTACGCCTGGACTAATGAGTTAAAGCAAGGCCTGGCAAATAGCTCCATTGCTGGACAAAATATGGCCCCTTAATAGAGGTCTCCACGTACCCCCTCCACTTCTTTTCCTATATTAATTGAGTGAATGGCACTGGTTATTTTTACTGATCGGTTAAATTAATTGTCAAAACAAGCAGAGATAATAATGTTTGGAATCAATTCAATGATAAAATTAAGATCTGAACGAAAAAACATATGAAGTATTTAACATTTGAATTCTCATTAAATAGTTTAATCATAGTTGTAAAAAGGTATGAAAACAAGTAAATTATGCCTTCCAAGTATAGATGGTAAAATATTAATCAAACCAATTAACAGTTTAGTTGAAAGAGCTACATTTTTTGGTATTCGAAATATTATATATAAGCTGTGACAATATCAAAATGTGTTTAAACTAAAATTTCTATAAAAAATATCTTTTTTAATGTACTATTCAATTATTATAACATTTTTCAGAAATATTTGTTAGAAATGGAGGTAAGGATAAATTTTATTTATTTTTAGAACATGACAAATGATTTTTAGTAAATGGATAATGTTTAAAAATATGTTTCTCAATCATGTCCATGATTGGATTTTGGTGAAAATTAAGTTCCTGTAAACGTGAAAAGAAACGATTAATTTTAAAATGGTGATGAAGGAAATGTTTGTAAAACAGGCAATTTTCTACATTATTTTACACTTAAACCTACACTTTTACTTTATTTCTAAACAATTCAGTTATCTTTTCGGTCCTAGATAATCCATCCCTTATGGAATACGTATAAAACTACCTTAACAGTAATAGTTTTTAATTTATTAATTCAATAGCACTGTGCTAAGGTGGTGGTTTGCCGCGAAGCAGGTCTGGGTTCGATTGCCGGCGTGGTCAACCCTAGGAACTTAGGACATTGATTTTCCTGCCAAGACTAACTCTACCTAATTCTAGATAGATAGACACACGGCACAAAAACAGCTACAGTTTGCACAGTAGCCTATTTCCTAAAACTAACATCAGATGTGACAGGCAACAGGCAACTTGAATTGATATCGGCTGGGGCACTCTGACATTCTATTATACTATCAAGGTATAATAGAATGATGGTATTGTACCAATGCATATACAGTAGTATTGACCCACCCATGCAAATACATTGGTATTCATCCACCCATACACATATAGTAGTATTGAAGTCACGTTACTACAACGAGTCTAAAAAACAAAAATGAGATCGTCTAAGCAGGTGAGGGGAGCTGTGTCTTAGTTGGGGGGTTTCTCCCTATTAAAAGCCACGCGAAAAAATATATTTTTTACTGATTCATATATGTTAATTTTTTAAATAATTCAGTTTAACTTAATATTGTGAAATTTTTTGCACAATTTGGGAGATTGTGAAACCAATATTTGTTAATTATTTAAATACTTCGTAAAACATTTACCCAAATTACGTTATTATTAAGTACATTCAACTAACCAATGTTTGTGTAAAGCCAACTCAAGCTCCCTCAGGATCCTACGTCACCATTATTAGGCTTCAGACTTGACTACTCAGACAAGTTCTCTGGTACGGAACTTCCCTTGACTTTGCTATTCACTAAAGCACTATTGTCTGACGCCAAACTGTGTAGGTAGAACAGGAAGGACCCAAACATATTCCACACAGAGTGAACGTTAAACCCATGTTGCGTGCCATTCACGATCCTACACAGTTATGTTCTATGAATCACTTATATCTAGTATAGTTTTTATACATGTATTTTAAAATTTAAATATTGAAAACGTTTTTGGATAGACACCTCAAAACTTGTTATGGTTCCATGCACCGCATGAGATTATTTTAAACAGCTATTCGAAACCACTTAGTTCGAAATAGTTAGTTGAATAATGTTCCATCTCCTTAAATATTTAATATAGTATCTTAAGTTGATATGAAACTATAATTAGTGAAGAAGAGAAGTTAGGTTATTTAATTATTTTTTTTTATTTAGACTATATAACGAAATGTACTGATCCTGACTGATGAAGGCCTCTGTGGCACTTACTAAGTTTCACCAATTTTTCCTCCGGAGGGGCCTTAGAGAAGAAAACAATATTGTTGATCAGAAGTAAATGATTTTAACATTGGTAAAATTTAAAATTATGTTAGTCTCGTCAGTGTGTAAATCAACTGGTGTGTCTTAAGTGTATTGTACTAGGTAAGATACCATGAAAGCAGAGTAGATTGGAGCCAGTGGGCTTACGGGAGAGAGGGAGGGTGTAGTGTAAACAAAATTGACCTTGAGTGAGAGTTAAAGAGAGAACTGATCTTTAATGCTGGCTCGTAGCCGGCGTAATGATTTATTTTATTAGTAGGCTGCAAAATGTTAGTGAAATGAAACAACGATTGTAGTTTTACTCGTCAGAGATAAGCCTACATAATCATAAAATATACAAGGTTTAGTCTGTTAGATCAAAACAAAAGGAAAACTAATTAAGCGCAACTTTCTTCCTTGAAAAAGAAAAGCTTTATTACAACTACTCTGTTAATCACAATTTTTATTCTACAAATTATTTTTTCAATATATTATTCTACTTAACCAATTTTATTTAAACTTTGTTTATGTTTACATATATTGTAAATATATAGTTTGGACTTGTTGATTCCATTGGTCATAGGTTGTATGGTATTGCTACTTACCTAAAGAATGGCATGGACAAGACCTCTGATGGTAACATCTCTGTCTTGGCAATCCAAGTGTCAAAAACTGTAATAGTTAATGTTTATAAGCCTCCTAACATATAATGGCCTGACGATAGGATTTTGCCAAGTCTTGAACATTCTGTCCTTTACGTGGGGGACTTTGAAAGTCACCATAGCCAATGGGGCTATAACACCGACGATGAGAATAGCAGAAAGATTGCTGACTGGGCTGAAATGAGCAATCTTTTCCTGATCTTTGATTCAGCCACTTTTTATTCAGCTCGTTGACGTCGAGGTTAATCTCCCGACCTACGTTTCTGGTCATTGGTTGAACGACCATCAAGCCCAAAACCAATTAGGAAAGTTCTTGATGCTTTCCCCCCCTCTCAACAAGGCCAGTACTGGTTTCATTGCGAATCCAAAATCCCTTAATTGTATCTTTTCCAAGGCCTATATGGAATTTTAATAAAGCACACTGGGAGGCCTTTACCACAATGCTTCATCGGGTTCATTTATCCTACAATAAGAAATCATGATCGTTTCACAAGTCTCCTATTGTCCATTCCCAAAGCTTACATAGCGAGAGGAAACAAAAAGGAGTATATACCAGAATGAAGTAAGAAATCATATGACCTTTACAAAGAGCTTAATGCTACTGAAATCTCCAACACATCTAATTTGCTGCTGCACTCTCTAGACAGTGCCAGGAGAGAAAAATAGGTTAAAACTGTTGAAGATATAAACTTTACCCACAGCAGTAGAAAAGCGTGGTTACTTTTAAGGAAACTCTCTACTGGTAAATCTCTATATCAAAGAGAAGTGCTCCACCCGAAGGTTTCTAATATAGCTAAATGGATTATCAACTTATCAAATTAAAATCCATTTTATAGTCGACAGGATCGTTTCCAAACACAAATACAAAAATAAAGATAGTAAAGTTTTAGTTACGGGACCCCAAGAAAATAAATACGTATGTGTGGAATATAACTATTTAATCCAGAATAGCTTAAAGAAGGGCCTCAAAAAACATGGCCTCCAACTAGTCTTCAAAACTACAAATAAAACAAACCATGCGTTGTCATTAAAAAAAACCGATAAATCCAGTGTTTATAAAATCTCTTGTGTGGACTGTCACAATTTTTATATCGGACAAACGGGGTGAACCTTTGCTCAGCGCTATAAGGAACACCGCCCTGACGCCCGAGCAGACAAACAAAAGTCGACCTTTGCCCAACACTTGGTTGACAAAAACCACACCATGGCCGATTTAAATACTGGCTTAGATATTTTACATATCTGCACCAATGGAAGCAAATTAGACTCCCTGGAACAATTTGAAATTTACAGAAGTTTTAGCAACAACGATGTCAAAGATTCCATACCTAACGAAAAACTAAAATTTAAATTTCATTCCATTTTCAACACAAATATGTCTCTAAGCAGTAGAAATGTGTGTGGTAGGCCTACCGAAAGTTTTAATGTTTGTTGTTTTCCTCATGTGTGAACTGTGTTTGTTAAGTTTTAATTAATTTGTGACGCGTCCCACTTGGACTTATTTATGTTCTTTAACCTGAAGATTCACGGTGAAACATGTAGTGTTATCACCATCACACGCTGTGAACTGTTTGACGGAAGGTAAAGTAAACCTATTTTAGTCAACTTATCAAAGTCAGCCCCACACCCTTCTGTCAAAAATGTGCTTTACAAGCTGAATGAAACTACAAAGAGCAAACTGTTCTGTTGCAGTGGATAGTTAGGTACTCTTAAAATATGAATTAGGATGATGGTGGAGTTGGAGGGGGGGTTAGGTAGGTCTAGCTATCTTTGGGTTGAGGAGTGTAGTCTCATTGACCTATCTTGCTTTGGGGCCTCAATGGCCCTTAATCCGGTCCTGAAGAGATGAACTAAAAAGTAATATATTCTGTTTAAATGTGCAGTAATTAATGGAGTAATCTGTTTAAGAGAACAGTTGAAAAAGTTAAACATTGATAATTTAAGGAATGCATTTTCAATAGAAGAGGTTTGCAAACCTTATCTCAATAAAACGTACACAAAGGCGTCCTTTGCAAAGAGTTAACATTAAATATTACTTCAGACGAGACCTGGTTATTCTCGGATATGTCTTTTGAAATGTTCTGTTTGAGATAAAAATCTGTTGGCAGTTTTCATTTATACTTTAATAATTTTCATAGCATTCGCACAAAGTGAATCAGATGTAAATCGCCATGAGTAAAACATTATTGAAATGAAGGACTTCCTTTCATAATAATCTTTAAAATTATATACTTTAAAATTATAAGGAGCGATGAATTGTAAACTCTTGTTTACTACTTATAATTTCTTTCAAATTAACAGATTTAAGTAAATTTTATCTTATATCTGATTACAATAAATAATAAATCAGTTTCGAGAAAAAGTTTGACATTGCACAGATGACAAGACTTTTTACACATTCTGTTAGGCACGCTAGTTAATGAAAACGGCCAGCAATGTATCAGTTTATCAATTTATTTTTGTGTTTACTGGAGTGCATTAGGTTTTTTTAAGTCTTTAGAACATAAAAGGAGTAGAAGGGGAAGGTCAAGTAATTAGGATAAGATACAGGAAATATTCCTATCAACATATTACATTTTTTGTAAATATCCATATATTAAGGGTGAAAGGAGGGGTGTACCACTTACTTGGAAAATTATGAAGTGGCAGGAAATTGAGGAGCTCTGGTAGATTTGTACGCAGAAAATGAAAATATTGATCACCATTACAAGGGTGTGGGGAGGGCAAGAAACTGACTATAGCTTAGCTCCTACATGTATAGCTCAATCCATTGACTATAGAAACAAGAAGACTGTCCGCTCATATGTGTGCCATGAAGTTAGTTTTATATCTGTTAAATAAGTTCTTGATCAGTTTTTAGAGGAAGTCTCAATTCCTTTCTTTGCATGGGTTTCACTTCTTAAATGTATTGATGAATAAAGAACAAGTAAAACAAGCTATTAGAAATTCAGGATTTTGTTATTATATTGATAGTTAATTACATTTTTAGTAATAATAGATTGTAATATTTCACATTAAAAATATTATTTCATTAAAATATTCAACCACATGACAATGTTAAAATCATGTGTCATAAATGTTAACACATTAGTTATTTTATCTGTAATATTTTAAAATCTCTGAAACATACATTAAAACGTAAGTGATTGCCCCCTTGATTTTCCTTCATCTTATAAGCTGTATATATTTAATCTCTATTGGTATAATACCAAACCCGATTTAATAACCAAAATGTTACTCTATGAGGTAGCAATCATTTTGAAAGACAATTATCGTGATTTAAATCTATACACTAATTTTAAAACTATTAAATTATATGTACTGTCTACATCAAACGTCACTCTCAACTTTGAGAGTCATTTCTTTGATCAAGATAAATACATAACTTGCAGTAAGTAACTGGAAAACTTTAATGGAAGTTGTTTTCTTAAGATGGCTAATAATATATTTTAGACAAGTATTTAGGACGTGCTTTCAAATTTGAACTTATATAAAATATATAAAATTTTAGTTACCTCATCCATTTTCAAGGAATTCAGAATTCAAAATCGAAAGCTCTTTGTTTCTCTAACTTCTTACAGTAAATATATCATGTTTTGAATTTTAAAAACTAATTCAAGTTAATGATATGCAAAAACTAGCAAATAATATTTAAACAAACATATTTTGGAAATATGATTCTCAAAGAGGCAAGTTTGTGTGTGAGGATGAAAACCATGCGTGAGTAAGTATTTTGAGGTAAACTTCCTATCCATTTCAGAATAATTTATGTAAATGTAAATATTTTAGCTTTCGTGATATTGGAGAAAAAATGTAATTTAAAAATTTTTGACGTGTTCGAAAATCTTATACTTTACTGGAAGCATGCTGTTACAGCATTTAAAGAACTTTTTGTTTGCCTGTTGATAATATTTGAACAGTATGTTATATCTATAATATTATTATATACATCCGTACAACATGAACTTATGTTATGATTAAGCCCAAAGTATAAATCCACTTAAAAAATGAAGTTTGTGAAGAGATTAGCTTGGAAACACTTAAGTACAGGGTGATTGTGTTCAGTAGATACATCTTCAGTTATTTTACTTTATAATAAATGGATTTAACCACATTAGTATATATCTGTTACAACCCCAATGGTGTTCTCACTCAGGAAAAAGTTAATATTATTTACATCAACAGCAGAGAGCCAAGTGTTCCATAATTGGACTACATCTCTATGGATGAATAGACGCATTACGAGTAAAATCCTGTTTGTGGTGGAACATAAATATGTTCCGTGCTGAGTTTGAACGAGGTGAAAGACCTCAAAATGCCGCCTCCCCTCCCCCACGAGAGCATACGTAGGATTGTGAAAAGAGAAAAAGGCTGAGTGAGATGTCCATTAAATCGGAGAAAAATACATAATTAGGATAAAAAGGCCTCTAGAATATCAGGTTCATAATCAAGAGCTAAAGTCTATAATTTGTATTGTAAAAACTATCAATTTCAATTTTTATTGAAAATAATGTAACAACACGGACATATGAAGGATGTTCCATGCCCTGCTGTTACTGCACTGTACAACGATTTGATGCGGGCGTTGATATTTCTGACCAAAAAGTTGCTGTTTGCGGCTTTGAAAGAAAATAAAAAAAAGGTGGAAAATGGTTTTTACAAACTTCTCATGACTTCTGTTTTCAATGCCTGAATTTTATACTATAATGTTAAACTCAAGATAAATCCCTTTTGTCTTTCATGGTCCTACTTGCTGAGCAACTGCTTGCGCAAAGCACAAGAAATATGACCGTGAAACGAAGGTCGGGCATGGGAGGAAGAATCTAAAAAAGAGTAAAAACCATTTCCAATGTTGGTACTCACTTACCCGTTCAAGGAATCACCAGAAGAAGGTGCAATAGATGTTCAGATCATAAGGTAGAAAAGAGAACAAAAACCATGAGTGTGACCCCCCACTTTTTATGGGCTTTTCACAATCTATCATATTTAAAAATGTAATCTTGAGACTCATTTTCTGTAACTGTAATAAATGCCAGCGTAGTGGCTCAGTGGCTAAGGCTTCGGACTGCGGAGGGCAAGTTCCAAGGTTCGAATCACCATTGAGCCAACGTTCGGTACTTCACTAGTTGAATAAACTTCATGCACAGGTATGTAAGCCCATGTGAACTGGTGAGTGAAGTTTTTATTTAAAAAAAGAAAAACTCATATGATTGAAAGCTTGACTACTCATTATTTACCTTACTCCTACCAGATAGATAATATGACACAGACTTCCTGTGGGATACATATTATTGTTAATGTCACACTCATATAACGGTGGGACATTTATATCTTACCCTAAAAATAACAAAATTACTGATAAAAAATAGAAAATTTAGTTTTAAAAATAAAAAAAGGTTTTTAGCATAATTTGATGTAAGGGTTCATATATATATACAAATTTCCAAATCTTAAAACTTTGCTTTGTTTTGAGAATAAATATCATACAAACAGAGACATCAATGCAATCTTCATCGATCCCTGGAAGCCAGAAGTTAATTAATAGCTAACGGGAGACAGCCACGTTAATGGTGAACATCCCTTGTGTATCTACTAGGAGCATGGCAGTTACCATTAACTACAGCAACGTTAATGTGAACATTCCTTGTGTATCTACTAGGAGCATGGCAGTTACCATTAACTACAGCAACGTTAATGTGAACATTCCTTGTGTATCTACTAGGAGCATGGCAGTTACCATTAACTACAGCAACGTTAATGTGAACATTCCTTGTGTATCTACTAGGAGCATGGCAGTTACCATTAACCACAGCAACGTTAATGGTGAACATCCCTTGTGTATCTACTAGGAGCATGGCAGTTACCATTAACTACAGCAACGTTAATGTGAACATTCCTTGTGTATCTACTAGGAGCATGGCAGTTACCATTAACTACAGCAACGTTAATGTGAACATTCCTTGTGTATCTACTAGGAGCATGGCAGTTACCATTAACTACAGCAACGTTAATGTGAACATTCCTTATGTATCTACTAGGAGCATGGCAGTTACCATTAACTACAGCAACGTTAATGGTGAACATCCCTTGTGTATCTACTAGGAGCATGGCAGTTACCATTAACCACAGCAACGTTAATGGTGATCATCCCTTGTGTATCTACTAGGAGCATGGCAGTTACCATTAACTACAGCAAAGTTAATGGTGAACATCCCTTGTGTATCTACTAGGAGCATGGCAGTTACCATTAACCACAGCAACGTTAATGGTGAACATCCCTTGTGCATCTACTAGGAGCATGGCAGTTACCATTAACCACAGCAACGTTAATGTGAACATTCCTTGTGTATCTACTAGGAGCATGGCAGTTACCATTAACCACAGCAACGTTAATGGTGAACATCCCTTGTGTATCTACTAGGAGCATGGCAGTTACCATTAACTACAGCAACGTTAATGTGAACATTCCTTGTGTATCTACTAGGAGCATGGCAGTTACCATTAACTACAGCAACGTTAATGTGAACATTCCTTGTGTATCTACTAGGAGCATGTCAGTTACCATTAACTACAGCAACGTTAATGTGAACATCCCTTGTGTATCTACTAGGAGCATGGCAGTTACCATTAACCACAGCAACGTTAATGTGAACATTCCTTGTGTATCTACTAGGAGCATGTCAGTTATCATTAACTACAGCAACGTTAATGTGAACATTCCTTGTGTATCTACTAGGAGCATGGCAGTTACCATTAACCACAGCAACGTTAATGTGAACATTCCTTGTGTATCTACTAGGAGCATGGCAGTTACCATTAACCACAGCAACGTTAATGTGAACATTCCTTGTGTATCTACTAGGAGCATGGCAGTTACCATTAACCACAGCAACGTTAATGTGAACATTCCTTGTGTATCTACTAGGAGCATGGCAGTTACCATTAACCACAGCAACGTTAATGTGAACATTCCTTGTGTATCTACTAGGAGCATGGCAGTTACCATTAACCACAGCAACGTTAATGTGAACATTCCTTGTGTATCTACTAGGAGCATGGCAGTTACCATTAACCACAGCAACGTTAATGTGAACATTCCTTGTGTATCTACTAGGAGCATGGCAGTTACCATTAACCACAGCAACGTTAATGTGAACATTCCTTGTGTATCTACTAGGAGCATGGCAGTTACCATTAACCACAGCAACGTTAATGTGAACATTCCTTGTGTATCTACTAGGAGCATGTCAGTTACCATTAACTACAGCAACGTTAATGTGAACATTCCTTGTGTATCTACTAGGAGCATGTCAGTTACCATTAACTACAGCAACGTTAATGTGAACATTCCTTGTGTATCTACTAGGAGCATGGCAGTTACCATTAACTACAGCAACGTTAATGTGAACATCCCTTGTGTATCTACTAGGAGCATGGCAGTTACCATTAACCACATCAACGTTAATGGTGAACATCCCTTGTGTATCTACTAGGAGCATGGCAGTTACCATTAACCACATCAACGTTAATGGTGAACATCCCTTGTGTATCTACTAGGAGCATGGCAGTTACCATTAACTACCGCAAATTAATGCTTAATAAACTTGTGCACTGGCTGACGCTGGGAGATGTTTCAACTTTAGATTAAGATTGGTTAGGTTAGCTTTGGTTATAATAGGTTAGGTATGGTTCGGTTAGGTTATGTTAAGAGCTTTGTAAGAATCGTTTCAACACATTCTCGCCGCAATCCAAAATGTGATAGTTCCTCACAGTGTAATTAGAAACTGCTTACATTTTATAAGAATATTTTCTTTTCAGTGTACCGCCCGTGTTACATTGCCTCATACAATTTGCCTTAGTAGATATTTATTTAGCATGACGGTAGTAGAGTAAAAAAATACGTGAACAAGTTAAGTATAGTCATTTGAATAATTCCATTGTCGAAACCCTTTTAAAAGTTACGTTAAAAACCGTCTTCCCTGTCAGTCACTGACACAGGCGTTTTAAGTTAAAGAACGGTAAACATTTTAATATAATACTTATATTTTTTTTTATTTGTATGTTACACTCAGATGTGTTGATAGTAAGTCGTTATTAGCGTTGTCCAATGATAGGAGACTTATATGATTAAGACAGTTTTTTAATTATAATATTCTACAGTAATAAATTACTGACTACTTTAATAAGAAACGTGTAAAATTTATGTCAAAATATTTTTCCCCAGTAAATAAAAGGTTGTAATAAAAAAAAAATAGAAAATCAATTATACAAAGAGAACCAGAAATCTGAAGATCGTGACCAAGTCTGCAGACTGTATAAAGACTACACCGTACGTACATTAGTTTTAAGTATGTGCTGAATGTTTCATAAGCATTATATTACTTTAATTTATATGAAGAGAGTATTTTCACTTATACATTCATGACCCTAATGAGGTATTTCAATATGAGTTAGCTTTAAACGTAGGGATTTAAGATGCGTGTTATTTAATTTTCTATAGGCCCTACAGAAAAATTCGAAACACAAAAAAAACTTGTTTTTGTGCTTAGTATGGATTTCGTAATTCCATTAATCAACTGTGATTTACGTACTGAGATGATTACTTCAAAATGTTGTAACTCAGTGACTTGAAAGCTGCAGTTGTCGTTGTATATAAAGATGTACAAGGTTTCCCAAGACACAGCGCCCAACTTTGGATAAATTCATGGAGCTATATGGTTTGAGTAGTTGATATGAAGGTAACGCACTTGTCAAGTAAGTTTGACTCTACGCCTTCAGTCAATTACCGATGAGTTTAAGTCGGATACATTCATATTCCAAGGCTTATTTATATCTATATTATTCAATTCAATTACAAAATCGTATAATATTTTCTTTATAGTTAAATTTACATTGCACCTTATAATAATCTCTTTAGCAGAAATTCTATTTAAGAGATCAACTAAATTAAATTATATAAATATAGAAGTAACAACGACAAATTGAAACAGTAACAGACAATAAAAACTTAAATTATGTAAATATATTCAATAAATAATTAAAGTACTCTCAAAGATAAAAAAACCATCATTACAGACAAATTAAGGAAATAGAAACGACATTTACAGTTAATTTAACAGATTAATTAAAAATTGTAGATTATTGTAAAGGTAGAAAAAAATTTAGCGTTCTAAACACTTCATTATTTAAATTTGATATAAAGTTCATTTTTGTAAATGTCCAGGTTTAATTGTTCACAATGTTTTATTTAGGATCAAAGATGAGGTGTACAATTATTTTGGACTTCTTAAATCTTTGGTGTGAATAAGAAATAGACCCACAAAGTTATGTATCTGGAACCATCTATTGGTGAAGTGAAAAACGACTTGAATTGACTCATTTTGCAAATACTGACATAACTGACATAATTTATTGATTGACAACTCTTTAACATAAACATAATGTATTTATTAGAAACCCATAGTTACATTTTTGATGACATTTTCATGAACTTTGTTTTTAACTTCATTGGCGTGTAAGATTGAATGAACCCACATTTTGAATGTTAATTCAATTGACGAAAATGTTGATACTACAAAATTTTTTTTAATAACGGCAGAATTATAAATGTATTGGAAAAATTAATAATTTTAGGATAAAATGCAAGGATCGTTTCAAAGTTGTGATGAATTAAATAGTTTTTATCTGAAATAATTTTTCACAGGATATTTTTCATCTAATTATAATATTGAAGGCAATAGTCAATAGGAATTGACTAACTATATTTCTACACTTGTAATAATGACGATTCCAGCAAACCATTATGGTTCCCGTCTGTGGCAAATTTAATAGATATAAGTAGCATAGATACATACCAACGTCATTTCCTTGTGAATCCCTCTGGTTGAGATAAGTAAATGGTTTTTTGAAATCAATCACCATAATATTTTGTGCCGTTTTTCTTATTCTATATATTTTTTTCTATATATTACATACACCCAGTCATCACCACTGTACGTGTATGGGTGGGTGGATGGGGCAATCACCACTGTACGTATATGGGTGGGTGGGTGGGTTCATCACCACTGTACTTGTATGGGTGGGGTCATCACCACTGTACGTGTATGGGTGGAGTCACCACCACTGTACGTGTATGGGTGGGTGTACTTGTATAGATTCGAAGGTTTATATCTATGATTATTATGTTAGCCACCACCCCACCACAATTTGTGTTCTGTGATGTCAACACGTACAATGCTAAATAGGAAGATATTTCACTTCTAAAATTTCAAAGCATGAAATGATATTCCATATGTGTACCCAATTAAAATAAAGATATAAACATGTACGCAATATGATCTCTTACTTGCTAGAGATAATTAAATAATAACGCCACGTTGCAACGTAACTAACAGTTCACTAACACTCCTGGCATTGTATTGTGTTTATTAGAGGATTACACTTGGCATAGCTTGCCAGTTAATTAACAATCCAGTCTGGCAAAATTAGAAACACATAACATTCCCTACATTGTTATTCCTGTAATTGAATTGTTGCTACAATTATTGTTTTGTTTACAATAACCACTATTTAGATGTACAATATCAATTATTTATTTATAATTTTTCGATTCATCCTTTTAGTATTAGTATACTTTCTCTATTTAGTCCCTCGTGTAGTATTTTCATAAACGGGACAATAATGTTCAAATGTTACAACTGTTATTGGTATATTTAAGTTATTCAAGGGAAATTACTAATCCAAATATAACTAAGATACTAAAATGTGCTACTCTGTTAGGTTAGCATTTATTTAACCTTTTCTACGTACGTATGACAGTACAGTAAACCCTCGATTTAACTGACTATATAGTACAGGCTCTAGTCAGTTAAAGCTGATTGTCCGTTATATCATAGTAAACTCAACCCAAGTCATTACGAGATTCCCACGCCTTAATAAAACATAAACGTGATGCTGATAACGTAAAAATAATAAATATTTTATCTACACGTTTATAAATTAAAGTTTTTTGTAAAAATCCCTCAATGCAGTGGTACATAGCATTTTAGTTACTATAATACACTGTAAGATGTCCGTAAAATACGAAGTCCGTTAAATCGGGGTCTGGAGAATCGAGAGTTTACAATATAAGTGTAGTGAATCCCATTGTGTTTGAAAACTACTAACTTCTTCCTCCGCAAAAAAAAAAAAAAAAAAAAAAAAAAAAAAATGCTATGAAGGTAAATTTGTATCGATGGCCATAGTTAACAAAAAAAACGAGGGGTTAAACAGCCACACGAAACTTCTAAAAGTTAAAGATATAAGTTTGTTAAACTTTTTAAAAAGAAGAAAATTTGTCATCTTTCTTGCTGGATCCCCTGCAACCTAGTTTGGTTTGTACAATAATTATAATCAGTATAGATTTGTTTCCTTACTAAGGGGGCTCCATCCCGTCTCAAGATTGTTTTTTGCCTTAAACGGGACACTATTAGATAGTCTTAAATGAGACATTCATGCGAAAACAAACCAAGAAATCTTTGTCTAACTACTGAGAAAAAGTTCCGATTATTCTATTGAAAAAGTTAAATATTGTCTTACGAGGTCCACCTCGTATTTTACCAGGTGAAGTTAGGGCTAAGAAGTCCTCTTCTACCACTTAACCTGGGGCTTAACGTTACTTCCAAACCACGGCAGCAGCAGGGCAATGACTATTATGGTATTATCGACAAATGAACCCGCAAGCTTAACTAGAATACAAGGTTGACGCATCCGGCCGTTTTCGCGGTTCAAGTAGTGTAGGACCAGTGATGTCACGGGGTGACCGTTCGCCTACACTCGCCGCCAAAGCCAATAACAGAATAATGAATAACTTTCTATAATTTAACAATAAGCAAAATGAACCCGGGCGACTGCGCGGCATAGATAATGGCCAAAGCCTGCGCCTTAGCCCATTATCTAAGGCCGCTCCAAACAAAAAAGTATTTGCTACTGATGTTCATAACAAGGTTTTTGCTGGTATTCATAACATTATAATATGTATTATTTATTCAGTAACGCTAGTAATAGTACCATCTGTAATCTCTACTTATTACATCATTGTTGTAAATAGATGTTTGGTTCGCAGATTGGAACAAACCCAACACTGTATCGCTTTATGGTGGGGGGGGGGGGTTACGTTCATATCAAACCCCTTTTATGAATTAGATATATCTCTTGGCATTGAATTAACTCCATCAGTTTCACATTCTCACTACACTGCATTTCATTCAATACATCAATCTTTAATATTCAATAAAGACATTTTAAATTTAATTTACATGTGATAAAACTATAAGAACATGTATTAACTTCCAGGGACCTATTAAATCAAAATAAAAACTGAAATTAGATAGTAAAATACACTAAAATACTATTATTAGAAGCTTATGAAACTAATTATCTAAAAATATTATAAATATAAAATATAATTTATACTATGTACTTAAGATAACATTTTTAATTCATCTATCAATTAATTATAGTGTTTATATTCCATGGATTTGATTAGGATTGCAAATGTATTTAAAGACGAAGAGGCCATACACACCCTATGTTTGACAGTCCAGAGCTGGGCCAGACTCACGTGTCGACTGCCCAAGGCGTTTTCATTAGCGAGAGATCTTTTGATAACAGGCCGCGATAAACATCATTGTTTATTCATGCGGTGCGTGAGTGTATTCTGTGTGATAAATCTTGGTGGGTGTTTAGAAAAAAATACTTCACGGCCCCTTCACGTTCAAATTTTGATTGTAAAAACTGGTACTTCACAGATTGTATTTTAATCACACCATTGATCATTTATGACTTCTTAACATTCTTCTCCAGTTTATAATTTCATCGAACCCTACTGGTGGAGTACTTTGGAACTACTTCTAGCTTCATCGACTATCAGACGACCGGTTGTTGTATGTCCGTACATTATACCAGACCATTATGTGAGCTGAAGGAAGGTGGCAATCCACTCTCTTTTTCCTGCTTGTAGAAAGATTTGTTTTAGTATTAATTTCAATCCAGACAACTATACGAAAGCACAGTATTTTAAGACGTAAAAGGCAGTTAATTAAAACAACATATGATGCCACTCTACAAGTGAAAACATGTACAATGGCTGCATATTATTATATATCTCTGAAGCTAGCTGCACAATGTGCTCCAAGCCGGTATCCATCAATATATCTGACATTAGGTGGCTAGACACTGGAGAACGGATTCTCCCTTGGCTTGTGGATGCCTGCTCTCAGAGATAGTGAAGGAGCAATATGTGCTGGGTTTATTAGTTAATGGCCGAAGCAAGGGTCAATGGGGACTATATCTGCAAATAGATTAAGCTGGAGCCGTCCAGGGGAGTGGCTGACCTGCAACAACCTGTTGGCTTAAACATATAACATAACTGACAGCCAATTACATTTAATATTGTCAACAAAGTTCGTCGTAAACATGTTTCTAATGTTGCAAACACATTTATTTATTAATTAATTAAAGGAACGGCTGAACTTTAAGTCAACTGTAGTATTAATATTACAAATAAAATAACTAGACTTATATTAATATAAACATGTTCTACGAGATTAAATACCCTCCTAAAAACAAATTCTTTAATCTTACTTTGAAAGAACGTTTAACAAATAAATCTTCAGTTGGAAAAATACGGACGTGAAAACTGTGACAGAATCTCGAGGAATTGAGCAAACATCTAAAGTTGTTTTCCACAAAGACTCCATGTAACATGTACGACACCAGACGAGGTCTGGTCTCGACAGATGTATTTTTAAATATTCCCCCACTATATAGGTTATAAAAAGGACACATTCATTTTTAAACCGGGTTTTTAACCTGGTTCTGTATAAATAACTTGCATTATATAATACATGTATTGTTAAATGTTACACATCTTTTTTAAAGTTTTTTAAGGCTGATGTAATTCATATAATCATGTTAACAAAGGTAAACAAATTAGGGTTTATGGTGTAAATATTGTTTAAGAGTCTTACGTGGCTATAAATAATATATTAATTTATAAGTTTTGAAGATTGGTTATGTTTTTTTTTGTCATTGGCCAATTAATCCTGCTCTAAGTAAAATATCTAACTTTTACTGACATCTGAAAAGTTTCTTAGTTTTAGATGCCAGTAGATGAAAGAAATTCTTAATCGCTAAATAAATTTATACGAAAATATCACATGCTACCATATTACTGTCAACATTATATAGAGCCATAAAAATAGTAGAGAATTTATACTTCCAATAGGTTAATACAATAAAAATTTCAGATATAGCTTTTGTATGGAAAGCTTTCAGGGAAATGCTTTGAAATATGACTGAGCGTCTAAATTAAAAAGTTTTCCTATAAAACTCAATCAAACGAGCTTAAAGTAAGAAACTTCATTATTAGATTGGGAAGTTTTACCGGCTGTCGTCACAGGTGGTCCTCGACAAAGTACGGCGGGTGTTTTATGTTTCTTCTCATTCCAACAGGGAAAATAAGGCTACTTGTTGAAAACTAAAATAAAGAAGATATGTGTAAGTTTAACAATGTAGGAGATGTATCACTATCAACAAAAGTAACATCGAAGTATCTCTATCACTGGCGAAGTACTAACTTAGATTTTAAACGGCCATGAATAACATTTGATCAAAAATGAATACGAATGTCCCTATAACTTTTTAGGCTTGTTTGTTTTAAAGATAATATTAGTCAATGTATCCTTTTAACTAAAATCAGATTATTCTTACAGTAAAACTGTAATGCTTTTAGTATCTATTTATTTAAATAATTTATTAATAAACAACATATGGACAACATTTTTAATTGGAGAAAAACGCTGTTATGCTTAAATATCAAAATCTTGTCATTGGCCTGTCAATAACAATATGAAAACTAGTCTTCAATATGATATCAAATATCGAAGTACATTATCTCTGTTGAAATGACGTGGGAAAATAAACTCACGACCATTGAATAATACAAATGGTGAGGTAAGGACTTCTTAAACCTATCAATTATTGAATAAAACATCAATTATTTTGACAAAAAGGAAGACCTTAGATATTTAAATAAAAAATACACTTCAAATAAAATTGTAAAAATTATAAATAATAATGAACTATGTCAATAGTGAATAAATAAATCTATGAATCTTACAAATAAATTAAGAAGTTCAACATATTAATGTTATGTAAATATTTCTTTTCGCTCACTTTTTAATGATGGAGCCAAAGGCCAACTAATATATTAAGTTTTTATAAATAAAATTACTTTAAATTTATCTTAATTTACAAAAATCATCAACAATCAGTGATTGAAAATGGTTATTTCATAAAATCCATACATTTTAAAGTTAATACATACTGTATAGACATGAATATAATTTATACCTTTACAAACTTGCAAACTAAAACATACCAAGAATTTAAATATAAGTTAAACAAAATTAAATGAAATAAAAATGTCTATTAGTCACCCAAAAAATGACACAGATGGTTACCGAAAAAGTTATGGCTACAGAGCCCTCTTGTGTTGTTCATTTATAAATACAAAATTAATGATAAAAGTAAGATATTAAAGAAAAAAATAACAACAAATCTAACAAATAATAATAAGTACAATGCTTGTTACATAAGATAGTTCACAACATACATACATACATGCAGCTGCACAAGTCCCAACACATTTAGAATAGAATAGAATAGAATAGAATATTTTTATTCAAGAAATATTACATGCAGTGGCCCTGCTAAGTGAGAACTCACTTATCAGCAGGATCCAGAAATTACATATTTTATACATTACATTTAGAAATAAAAAAAAAAACAGTATAATATTAAAGAATATACAGTAATGAAAACAATACATATCAGTGTGTATAGTAGTGGCAGATGGTGGGTATTAAAACTTAACTAGTTAACAATAGAAGTGGCATTAATAAATCTTAAGAACTATTGTACATTTGGATGTGTAAAGAGTATCAAATCTTACTCTATGGCAACGACAGCTGATGCCCCCCCACCGCAGCGACCACAGCTGTTAAGCAAGCCTGTCACCACGGGAGCGGGAGCAGCCAGCAGCAGCGTCACGTTGTTTACTACATAACCAATAACAGACTCAAAGATTAAAAATCAAGAATCCTAAAAAGAAATCACAAGAGATATTATTCGTTTGCATTATTTTCAATTGCCTTTGCCCATTTGTGTTATATGTGTTCAGTGTTTGTGTGTTAACCAGTGTCAAATTAACGAATGTGATGTGATGGGTTGGTGTTAATAATGGTTCATCCTTGGTGGGCTTTCATGGCTTGTGTTACTAACTTATATCTTAACACCATTAACCAGATAACTACTTTTTAATCAACCTCAGTGCAGTTTTACATGTCATAAAAAACGCTAACATATTTTAATCATTACCTTCTAACAGATATTTAACACTAGGGGAGATCTACTCTAGCATGGATATTCAAGGTAAGCATGGGACACCAGCTAACTTTAGCTTCAAGAAAACATATTCCAACGAGATCTTTCATAAGGTTTGTAGGCTACACATAAAAGATTTATTAAAAATATGGTGTAGACTAAGTAGGTAACAACTGTAAAGCCTTAGAAAGTACAGGATATCATCATATTTAAAGCATAATAGGCCTACTGTGAAGGGCCATTTATGCAACTACAGAGGCAATAACAATAAAACTATAAGTTAAAAACAAAAATCAACAGTGTTTATACAATGTAAATGCACAAAGAAATATTGGGTCTTAGTACAGACCTGGAAAGTGGCTGTGAGTGGTCATAAACAAGCTAATAACAAGATAACAATAAATATTACAATTGGAAATAGACTATAAACTTAAGAGATTAAAATAAAATTACTAATTTTAGATTATGAAAAGGGGAAGAAATTAAAATAATAAACTTACTAACACTTACAACGCATTCCCCATTCAACAGTAGACTATAGGGCCTATTCCTTTTTTTTTTTTTTTGAGTAGGCCTTAAATATTTAGTAAATAGGCCTATGCCTTAACAAAATAAACAGGCTTTAGTACACTATAAATAAATATCAACAATATACAAAGAGGTTAACAAGGTAGGCCCACATAGAACGTTTGGAAGCTTATTGAATAATGTTGGAACTATATATCCTGTAATCTTTCCCCAAATACAGATCTAATGGTTTGGACCTTTAATCTCTTGGTGTTTCTTAAGTTAATTGAAGTAGATTTGGAATTTAGAATTTTATGCTTGTTATTAGAAAAATTACCAATTATAATGGTGTACTGATAAAACCCCTTTGGCGACAGGGTATTTGCTCTTGTATATACGCTTTCCCAGCCACTTTCTCCATCGTTAAACATCATATCTCAACATTTCTTTTGGAGTTTTTTAATTTTATTTAAGTGACAATCTGCGGCTGTTCCATATAGTATTACACCGTATCGTATAATGGATTCAACAAGTGCCTTATATATCGATATCTTTCCTTCATCTCTTAAAACATTTCTAAGCCTATAAAAAGTTGCAGTACAAGCATACAGCTTTCTTTGGATTTTCTCAATATGTTCATTCCAAATCAGTTCATTGTCAATAGTTATTCCTAAATAATCACATTTATTTACAATATCTACTTCAGTGCAGCTACAAACTGTATTATCCTGTGATTCATTAGGCCCACCTTGATTACCAGTATATCTTAGGCAAGAGCAACTATGGTATTTAATTACTGGTTTAAAAGTGAAATTTTTGTTTCTAAGATAAATAGGCATTAGTACAGTTTTCTGAGGGTTAATTATTAATTCCATGTCATGCATCCATTTGTTCACTCTGTTAAAATTATTCTGCATAGTGTGTCTGGCTACTTCCAAGTTCACATGAGATGCTATTATCAAAAGATCATCTGCGTATCCCCAGAGTTTGACATTTCTTACTCTACTAAATATATTATTTAGGTATA
>JAQJVL010001027.1:152500-282895 GCA_035578905.1 Stictocephala bisonia
TAGAAGCGTTTGAAAATAAGGAAACTGTTGCTCTCACCCTTTTTGATCTCACTAAAGCTTTTGATTGTGTGCCGTTTGATATTTTACTTTATAAACTTAAATATTATGGAATTGACACCCATTCACTTAACTTGATAAAATCATATCTCAGCAATAGAACTCAATATGTTGCACTCAACAGCAGGAATTCTGCGGTTGCAAGTGTCTCAACTGGGGTGCCCAGGGCTCTGTCCTAGGGCCTTTTCTGTTCATAGTAGCCATAAATGATTTGCCATATAACAACAATAGTGTAAATACAATAATATATGTGGACGACACCACCATTATGAAAAGTCACAAAGATCTAAATTATTTAAATGACGTAATTGAGGGCTCAACAAGGGATGTATTGAATTGGTTTCAAAGTAATAAACTACATTGTAATAAAGATAAAACTCAGAATTTGATACTTAGTCTCAAAAATGAAATTCCATACAATTCAGTAAAACTGTTGGGCATAAACATTGATAGTAAATTGTGTTGGAAAGACCAAATCAATAATATCTGTAAAAAATATCCAGAACAGTTTTTTATTTTGGAAGCTGAAGCCACTTGTAAATTTAGAATACTTAAGAATTGCATACTTTAGCTTGTTTCAATCGCATATCACCTATGGATTGATACTGTGGGGACATTCTCATTGTGTGCATGAGATATTATTAATACAGAAGAAAATTGTTCGCAATATGGCAGAGGCAGGGACCCTGGAGCACTGCAAACCGCTTTTTGTTTACCTAAAAATCTGTACAATTATTAACTTATACATTTTTCAGGTCTTAATGTATGCCAAAGATAATTTAAATTTATTTCAACAAAGACAAAACATACACAATCATAATACTAGAAATAGAATCAATCTGGATATTCCTCATCATAGGCTTACCCTTACAGGCAAGTGCTATAAAATTAATTGTGTGACATTTTTTAATAAGCTCTCCGAGATTGCTTGGACCATACCACGTAATAAATTTAAAACTGTCATTTATAACTGGCTTCTCAATAATCCATTTTATTCTATTTCCGAGTTTCTAGAGTCTGACTTGAACACAACTTTTTGAAATATGTAACTGTAATGGTCTTTTCTGTTTTAAGTATAGATTAATTTAAATATGTATATGTTGAAGAGTAATTTATTGTAACATTTTAATATATAGTAATTTTATTGTTGAATTTTAATATATGGTAATTTTATTGTTGAATTTTATTATGTAACTATTTATTGTTAAATTTTAATATATAGTGATTTATTGTAGAGTTTTAATATGTAATGATTTATTGTTAAGCAAATTTTGACAGAGTGCAACTGCCTAACTGCCTTGTTTTAGATTAGAGTTGTACTTGTAGATTTATACTTGACATGTCCTATTCAAACTTCATGATTGTCAACGGAATAAATGATTCTTGATTTCATTTTGTAGGAGCCTCGTTGCTTTTCCTGCGTTATTATTACCATTTGAGTATATAAAAATATCTCGTCGTAACTTGAACACAGTGTCTGAAAGGTTGATAGAATACAGAGGGTGAAGTAAGTCTTACTGTTGGCTTTTACAGATGCTCGTCCATCAACTTCATTGACCCTTTCATTGATAGTATACATATAGATATATACATATAGTATGTATATGATATAGATATACCATCGATTCTCCGTATCCGGAGAGCTATATAAACCTTGTAAATGCATCTGCCTTTTAAGTATCACTGAAATGTTACCGCTCTATTAATATATGAAAACTAGGTATTTTCCAATGAAAAATAATAATTTTATTCAGTTAAACACCAACCCTCTAACATGGTGTTGGCTTTATAACTCCGTCGACTATCAGAAGACCGGATATCACATACCTATCCACCCCCAAACCATGGTGTGAGTTTAACGATTATGGTAGTTCACTCACCTTCCTCTTCGCTCACCCGGCACCGCGATTATTAGCAGCTGACGTCCGCGTTTTGGAGTTGAACATTACTTCACTTAAATACATTTAACATTATGTTAACTTTTAACACGCTTTATATGGACTAGAGTCCCATGAAATTATATTTTCACCAACTGGTTTCGGTTTATTTAAACACAAAAATTAATTAAACTAAAACAGTAGTTATCTGTATTTAAAACAGAAATCAAGAAATAATATTTAAACCTGATACCGAAGGGCTCTGATAACTGTGCTCTCTTAGAAAAATTTTCTTTTTTAAAACCATACGTTAATAGATAAAGCTTTTGGTTTTTGTGAAGAATCGAAACCAATATGGCGGAAGGTAAAGAAGACACTTAAGCCAAGTAGTGAACTAGTACTCTGAACAACATCGACTGTTTCTCTCTGGGACGTGACTTTAGTATAAACATGAGGAGGATAACATTGTGAAGAATATATTGTGCCAAATTTACTTCACCAAACCAATATATTTAGAACTGGAGGAGTTGTTAAATATTTTTGTTAATAAAATATTGTAAAATATTTTTAGTGTCTTATTATTATGGCCATAGATATTTTAACGATATTAAGCTGATAAGAGCTATTTAAAAGTACCTATGATAACTATATGATGTTGGAAGTAAATGTTGTAACAAAAACATGTTGATTATGTTTTTATACAATATGGCTCCCATATATAGACCCACTTAATAAGGAAAACGCAGTCAACTGAATTCAGTTATATCAATGGAACATGGGATTGAGAATTCTATATAGGATTATCATACTGTCAACAATTCGAGTGTACATTATTTTATTAAAGAACAATTATAATTTTTGCATCGTTTATCACATTCCATTTTTTTTAATTGTTCTCAATATGAAAATCGATGATTTAAATTTAAAAGTGCAATTTGAATTAGTAATTAGTCATCAAAATAGTTATAATTGTCAATACTTCATTATTTATGTCACCAATAATTAAACTATAAATGGTGGCTTTGGCTCAATCAGTAATGTTAAATAACTACTTTTCATAGTAGTCCCAAGATATCAGCTGTTTTCCCACCTCGTGTATTACATGCGAACGTTTGTCATTTCGGACCATTTCCGTAAATTTATTACCACTACTTTTTCCGTTACTTCACTATTACTAATTTTTTATCACAACTACGGTTAGTTAGTTAGGTTAGGCTAGATTAGGTGGCTACCAACTGATCACGTCCTGGTAAATCCAATGATTGACTTATCACCGAATGCACTCTCCGTGTGTAAGTTCTTGGATAGTGATAAGATAAGGCCAGTGATATCGGATTCCTAGCGGATGAGGAATACTACAGTGGGCGTAAAAATTATTGGGGAACAGTTTTTAGGGAAATAGAATGTTAACAAAGTGGTAGTGAATTGGTGGAAACAAAAAAGAGAAGTGTTAGTGAACGAACGGAAAGATCCACCATTTTTACTTCTTGTGAAAATCATCAAAACAGCGAAGAAAATAATCATAGAGCAATAATACTTTACAGTTAGTAAAACGAACGACTTGATCATTATCATAGACTTTTTGAACAGATTGAAACATTGGCTTTAACAGTACTAAAACACTTTTACTTTCTTTTAGGTTGTTTTGTAAAAGTACTATTTTATGAGTTTTACTGTGTAGTATTGTGAAAAATATAGTTCAATACTCCTATGTGAGATTTTTCAGTATTCATCGATTTGCACTGAAAAAGCTCACTTTCACCACTAGTTGTAAAATGTACTATTTCAACTTATTACAAAGAGATCAATTTAATATATTTTATCACATGAAATCAATATTTTGCAAAGGTATTGTTTTACTGTAGCTATGTAACTTTATTTCCGTGAGATGTAAATCTTCATGAAGTGGATGCAGGCGTAATTAATGGCGAGGAAAAATCTGCGCCCTTATTTCACATCATTAGTAGTTGGACTAATGAGTTACAGCCTGAGTCTGTTAGATTGGGTCAAATTCGTGTGTCAAAATGTGCCCAGTAAAACATTAACTTTTACCATAGATATTATTAACGTATTGTGTCTTGATGCAGCAAGTAAAATTAAAACAAAATGAAGCTGAACATAAAATTTTTATTGACAAATGAAACTTAAAAAACTCAACATTGTTATGGTTAGCACCATGACGTGGTAATCACACTGCTTTTCATCAGGCGAACTATAAATAATTTACAACCACTTAAAAAATATTTCTTTACTTATAAAGTCTATTCAGTTCGAAAATATGATGGGAGGAACCGTTACAACGGAAAAATATTTTTTTAAACTGTTGATATAGATTAAACAATCACGTAATATTCATTTTTAATTTTTATGAATGTAAATATTCAAATTTGTTATTTCGAAAATTGCTTATACTAGTGTACCATATACATGGCCTTAATTTTGCATTATTTTAGAATGCTGCCCATAACAAAAGAATTTATAATTTTTATGTGTTAGTCCATGTCTATTTGAACATTTATGTGGTGTAAATTAAAATTTTTAATACTTCAAATAAATACAGTGAGTTGGGTAAATATAGTGAAAGATTACACAATACTAAGTAAATCTTCCATTTAACGAATAAAGATAAATATCAATCCTTCCAAGACTTAACAACATTAGCCCTATTTCTAGTAAATTAGTCAATAGTATATATTTAGGTTAAAGTGTTATATCTTGTCTAGATCTAGTAGGTGTAACTGATGACCCTGAGTGAATCAATATGAAGGTTTTGAATATTGATTATCATCCCATTTATCTAGCTTACCAATTTATGGAAAGATGTAAGATGTCGTGTTTTATAAATTACTTACATACTATTTTTGTAAAGTGGTAGTAAAGTATAAAACTAAGTATAAAATAAACATTTATAACATTTTTCACATCTGTATGTAGGCGGTTTGGTGCGGAAGGCCTGATTCGAACCCCCAACTGAGCTAACGGTCGGTACTTCAGTCGTATGGTAAAATTCTCGCACAGGACTATGTAAACTAGTGAGTGGAGTTTAAATTTTTAAAAGTTCACAATCTAACAGTTTTACTAAATTTATATTATTTTTTTCAATAATGTATAAATTATTAATTTTACTTCATTCAACAATATTCATCAACAATACAGTTAAGAACATTTTATGTAAGGTAAAAGCTAGTGTTCTATAATCTAAAACCATGTAATATTAATAAATATCAGATTTAATGCTTTATTTAATTAATTAATTATACTATTCTAGATTACATAATTTTATTGTTTTTAAAGGATTGCTTATATTTTACAAAATAATTTTGTGAATAATATCAGAGGTTAAGTATTATGTTTGTTTTGTGATAATATATTCTTCTTGCACTGATTTAACAAACATTACTGTATCACAACTACGAAGAAAATAATAATCGGAACTAAAAGTTAACAGAAAAAAAACTAGTCTACTGAGGCCATAAGACTACTTCACATGATTATAATAAAGCCTATGGACGTATTAAATGAGTAAATTACAGCTTTGAAAATAAACAGCATTGACTAACCTGAAAAAACGACAATAAGCTTATTAATAACATATAAATTTATATATATATATATAAAAGAACTACACTTAGCAATCTTTTCTTGATTTTCTAATGTTTAAAATCGATTTCGGTCTCGAAAGACCATCATCAGTTTAACATAGAAAACAAATAGGGTTATAAATATATCTTTAGAATAATTAATTTAACAGCTGATATTATAAAAATTTAAATAAAAATGTAGATGGATAAGTTGTAGATCTTGTTAAATTTTATAATTTTGTATCTTCATGATAGAATCAAACATAATATTTGAGTGAAATTTTATTTGATCGTTGAGTAATAATGATGGGTTTTCTTTTGTGTTTTTGTATATGTAAAATTTTTCAATGGCATCTAGTTTTTTAATTTTAGGTGCAAAATGGATAATGTCTAAATTTTCTTCAATTGATGTAATATTATGGTTTTCTTGTATTAAATGTTCAGCAAATGTTGATAAATTTTGATGTTTGTTTTTTGGTATATGTTCTTTGAATCTTCTATTAAAGCTTCTTCCTGTTTGGCCAATGTAATATTTAGGACATGTTGAACATTTAATTTTATAAATTCCAGAATTATTGTATTTGTTTTCATTATTTTTAGTAGAGTAGTTATGCTGTAGTATATGTTTGATACTGTTCTTCGTTCTATATGTAATTTTATATCCTTGTTTGGAGAATATGTTATGTAAAGATTTGTTAATATCTCCATGATAGGTCATTTGAATGTAGTTATTTTTTTCTTTAGTTTTAGAATCAAGTGTTTTCTTGCTGTGTTTATTAATTAATTTACTTATTAAATTTGCTTGATATCCATTATCGACAGCAACTTGTTTGATAATGTTGATTTCTTCTTGGTAATCTTCTTCTGTAAGAGGTGTATTCAGTAGTCTATGAATCATACTGTGGAAGGCTGCTAATTTGTGTGAAGTTGGATGATTGGATGTATTGTGAATTATTTGATTTGTTGATGTTGGTTTACGATAAATTTTGAATTGGTGTTTGTTATCTTTTTTAGTTATGGTAAGGTCAAGAAAGTTTATGCTGTTAGATTTTTCTATTTCTGTTGTAAATTTTAAGTTAGGATGAATTTTGTTCAGAAAGATTTCTAATAGATCTATTTGTCTTTGGTTTCCGTTGAATAGACAAAGAATGTCATCAGCATATCTATGATAATATACAATTTTCTTGGCGTAAGGGTTTATTTCAGGGTTGAGAATGTATTTATTTTCAATATAATTTAGGAAAATGTCTGCTATGATGCTTGAAAGTGGTGATCCCATGGCCAATCCTTTATCTTGGGAATAAATTTTATCGTTATATTGAAAGTAATTTTGTTTAAGAGTAATTTTTGTTAATTTGATGATTTCTTGAATTTTTTTGCTGTCTAATTTATTTTGTTTTGTTAAATTTTCTTCAAGAATGGTTAAACTCTCTTCTACAGGGATGTTTGTGTATAAATCTTTAATGTCAAATGAAATTAGGATATGATTATCAGGGCAATTTGTATTTTTAATTTTGTCGATTAAGTCTGTTGTGTTTTTAAGGGAGCAGTTATTATCAAGTGCTATTTCATTTTTTATTATATTGTTGAGGGTTTTTGCAAGTTTGTGAGCAGGAGAGTTCATTGCATTGACAATTGGTCTGATTGGTTCTTGGTCTTTGTGGATTTTGGGTTGACCGTAAAGTTTGGGAGCATTTGGTTTTATTGTTCTACAAAATAATTTTTGGTCAGGAGTTAAAATGTAAGATTTGTTGATAGCAGATTTTATTTTGTTGTGGTATGTTTCTGTAGGATCTTTATGTAATTCTTTTATATTGTTGTTGGTGATGAAATCTATAATTTTCATATGGTGTTCGTCTTTATTAACAATTACTATTGTATTACCTTTATCTGCTTTGACGGCTGTTGCATTATCTTCTTTTAACTTCTTTGATATATTGAGTATGGTACTTTTCTCGTGGTTATATGTATTGTATGTTGGTTTATTAGTGTATTTGATGATTTTTTCATGTGCAAGAATTCTTGTATTGTTTTGAATTTCTAAAGGAAGACTTTCAATTGAACTTTCAGTTTCAATGAGAAGTTTTGCATTGTTGTTTTCTTGAATACAATAATTGAAACCTTTTTCTAAAATGTTAGTTTCAGCTTGATCAAATTCAATTTGTGTTTTGTTAATTAATCTAGGATAGAATTTGTGATTAGAATATTGATGTATCTTAGATTGGTTTTGTTTTGATAGTTTAAGTAATTTGTTGGTATGAATTAATTTCTTCTTTTTGATTTCTAAATTTACCCAATCATTAATTTGTGTCATTAGATTTTCAATTTCAATAAAGTGTAAACATTCAAATAGTGTGTAGTGTAGTTTTAATAATTGTTCATTTAACTTACATTTTTTTATGTATAATTGGTGAACCTCTTCTTTTAACCATATCTTTTCAGCTTTTGATTTTGTAATTTGTGCTGCTTCGGATTTATTTTTTATATTGACTTGAACATAATTAGGTATGATATTATTGTGAAGGCAATGTTGGTTGAAATGGATATCTTCAATGACATTCAGTAGTTTCAATTTGGTTTTTCTGTATTGGTAAGCTAAGTTAGCGTGATACTTTGTATTGTTTGACATTTTTAGCTATTTGATTGCTTAATATTTATATATATATATAAAAGAACTACACTTAGCAATCTTTTCTTGATTTTTTAATGTTTAAAATCGATTTCGGTCTCGAAAGACCATCATCAGTTTAACATAGAAAACAAATAGGGTTATAAATATATCTTTAGAATAATTAATTTAACAGCTGATATTATAAAAATTTAAATAAAAATGTAGATGGATAAGTTGTAGATCTTGTTAAATTTTATAATTTTGTATCTTCATGATAGAATCAAACATAATATTTGAGTGAAATTTTATTTGATCGTTGAGTAATAATGATGGGTTTTCTTTTGTGTTTTTGTATATGTAAAATTTTTCAATGGCATCTAGTTTTTTACTTTTAGGTGCAAAATGGATAATGTCTAAATTTTCTTCAATTGATGTAATATTATGGTTTTCTTGTATTAAATGTTCAGCAAATGTTGATAAATTTTGATGTTTGTTTTTTGGTATATGTTCTTTGAATCTTCTATTAAAACTTCTTCCTGTTTGGCCAATGTAATATTTAGGACAAGTTGAACATTTAATTTTATAAATTCCAGAATTATTGTATTTGTTTTCATTATTTTTAGTAGAGTAGTTATGCTGTAGTATATGTTTGATACTGTTCTTCGTTCTATATGTAATTTTATATCCTTGTTTGGAGAATATGTTATGTAAAGATTTGTTAATATCTCCATGATAGGTCATTTGAATGTAGTTATTTTTTTCTTTAGTTTTAGAATCAAGTGTTTTCTTGCTGTGTTTATTAATTAATTTACTTATTAAATTTGCTTGATATCCATTATCGACAGCAACTTGTTTGATAATGTTGATTTCTTCTTGGTAATCTTCTTCTGTAAGAGGTGTATTCAGTAGTCTATGAATCATACTGTGGAAGGCTGCTAATTTGTGTGAAGTTGGATGATTGGATGTATTGTGAATTATTTGATTTGTTGATGTTGGTTTACGATAAATTTTGAATTGGTGTTTGTTATCTTTTTTAGTTATGGTAAGGTCAAGAAAGTTTATGCTGTTAGATTTTTCTATTTCTGTTGTAAATTTTAAGTTAGGATGAATTTTGTTCAGAAAGATTTCTAATAGATCTATTTGTCTTTGGTTTCCGTTGAATAGACAAAGAATGTCATCAGCATATCTATGATAATATATAATTTTCTTGGCGTAAGGGTTTATTTCAGGGTTGAGAATGTATTTATTTTCAATATAATTTAGGAAAATGTCTGCTATGATGCTTGAAAGTGGTGATCCCATGGCCAATCCTTTATCTTGGGAATAAATTTTATCGTTATATTGAAAGTAATTTTGTTTAAGAGTAATTTTTGTTAATTTGATGATTTCTTGAATTTTCTTGCTGTCTAATTTATTTTGTTTTGTTAAATTTTCTTCAAGAATGGTTAAACTCTCTTCTACAGGGATGTTTGTGTATAAATCTTTAATGTCAAATGAAATTAGGATATGATTATCAGGGCAATTTGTATTTTTAATTTTGTCGATTAAGTCTGTTGTGTTTTTAAGGGAGCAGTTATTTTCAAGTGCTATTTCATTTTTTATTATATTGTTGAGGGTTTTTGCAAGTTTGTGAGCAGGAGAGTTCATTGCATTGACAATTGGTCTGATTGGTTCTTGGTCTTTGTGGATTTTGGGTTGACCGTAAAGTTTGGGAGCATTTGGTTTTATTGTTCTACAAAATAATTTTTGGTCAGGAGTTAAAATGTAAGATTTGTTGATAGCAGATTTTATTTTGTTGTGGTATGTTTCTGTAGGATCTTTATGTAATTCTTTTATATTGTTGTTGGTGATGAAATCTATAATTTTCATATGGTGTTCGTCTTTATTAACAATTACTATTGTATTACCTTTATCTGCTTTGACGGCTGTTGCATTATCTTCTTTTAACTTCTTTGATATATTGAGTATGGTACTTTTCTCGTGGTTATATGTATTGTATGTTGGTTTATTAGTGTATTTGATGATTTTTTCATGTGCAAGAATTCTTGTATTGTTTTGAATTTCTAAAGGAAGACTTTCAATTGAACTTTCAGTTTCAATGAGAAGTTTTGCATTGTTGTTTTCTTGAATACAATAATTGAAACCTTTTTCTAAAATGTTAATTTCAGCTTGATCAAATTCAATTTGTGTTTTGTTAATTAATCTAGGATAGAATTTGTGATTAGAATATTGATGTATCTTAGATTGGTTTTGTTTTGATAGTTTAAGTAATTTGTTGGTATGAATTAATTTCTTCTTTTTGATTTCTAAATTTACCCAATCATTAATTTGTGTCATTAGATTTTCAATTTCAATAAAGTGTAAACATTCAAATAGTGTGTAGTGTAGTTTTAATAATTGTTCATTTAACTTACATTTTTTTATGTATAATTGGTGAACCTCTTCTTTTAACCATATCTTTTCAGCTTTTGATTTTGTAATTTGTGCTGCTTCGGATTTATTTTTTATATTGACTTGAACATAATTAGGTATGATATTATTGTGAAGGCAATGTTGGTTGAAATGGATATCTTCAATGACATTCAGTAGTTTCAATTTGGTTTTTCTGTATTGGTAAGCTAAGTTAGCGTGATACTTTGTATTGTTTGACATTTTTAGCTATTTGATTGCTTAATATTTATATATATATATAAAAGAACTACACTTAGCAATCTTTTCTTGATTTTTTAATGTTTAAAATCGATTTCGGTCTCGAAAGACCATCATCAGTTTAACATAGAAAACAAATAGGGTTATAAATATATCTTTAGAATAATTAATTTAACAGCTGATATTATAAAAATTTAAATAAAAATGTAGATGGATAAGTTGTAGATCTTGTTAAATTTTATAATTTTGTATCTTCATGATAGAATCAAACATAATATTTGAGTGAAATTTTATTTGATCGTTGAGTAATAATGATGGGTTTTCTTTTGTGTTTTTGTATATGTAAAATTTTTCAATGGCATCTAGTTTTTTACTTTTAGGTGCAAAATGGATAATGTCTAAATTTTCTTCAATTGATGTAATATTATGGTTTTCTTGTATTAAATGTTCAGCAAATGTTGATAAATTTTGATGTTTGTTTTTTGGTATATGTTCTTTGAATCTTCTATTAAAACTTCTTCCTGTTTGGCCAATGTAATATTTAGGACATGTTGAACATTTAATTTTATAAATTCCAGAATTATTGTATTTGTTTTCATTATTTTTAGTAGAGTAGTTATGCTGTAGTATATGTTTGATACTGTTCTTCGTTCTATATGTAATTTTATATCCTTGTTTGGAGAATATGTTATGTAAAGATTTGTTAATATCTCCATGATAGGTCATTTGAATGTAGTTATTTTTTTCTTTAGTTTTAGAATCAAGTGTTTTCTTGCTGTGTTTATTAATTAATTTACTTATTAAATTTGCTTGATATCCATTATCGACAGCAACTTGTTTGATAATGTTGATTTCTTCTTGGTAATCTTCTTCTGTAAGAGGTGTATTCAGTAGTCTATGAATCATACTGTGGAAGGCTGCTAATTTGTGTGAAGTTGGATGATTGGATGTATTGTGAATTATTTGATTTGTTGATGTTGGTTTACGATAAATTTTGAATTGGTGTTTGTTATCTTTTTTAGTTATGGTAAGGTCAAGAAAGTTTATGCTGTTAGATTTTTCTATTTCTGTTGTAAATTTTAAGTTAGGATGAATTTTGTTCAGAAAGATTTCTAATAGATCTATTTGTCTTTGGTTTCCGTTGAATAGACAAAGAATGTCATCAGCATATCTATGATAATATATAATTTTCTTGGCGTAAGGGTTTATTTCAGGGTTGAGAATGTATTTATTTTCAATATAATTTAGGAAAATGTCTGCTATGATGCTTGAAAGTGGTGATCCCATGGCCAATCCTTTATCTTGGGAATAAATTTTATCGTTATATTGAAAGTAATTTTGTTTAAGAGTAATTTTTGTTAATTTGATGATTTCTTGAATTTTCTTGCTGTCTAATTTATTTTGTTTTGTTAAATTTTCTTCAAGAATGGTTAAACTCTCTTCTACAGGGATGTTTGTGTATAAATCTTTAATGTCAAATGAAATTAGGATATGATTATCAGGGCAATTTGTATTTTTAATTTTGTCGATTAAGTCTGTTGTGTTTTTAAGGGAGCAGTTATTTTCAAGTGCTATTTCATTTTTTATTATATTGTTGAGGGTTTTTGCAAGTTTGTGAGCAGGAGAGTTCATTGCATTGACAATTGGTCTGATTGGTTCTTGGTCTTTGTGGATTTTGGGTTGACCGTAAAGTTTGGGAGCATTTGGTTTTATTGTTCTACAAAATAATTTTTGGTCAGGAGTTAAAATGTAAGATTTGTTGATAGCAGATTTTATTTTGTTGTGGTATGTTTCTGTAGGATCTTTATGTAATTCTTTTATATTGTTGTTGGTGATGAAATCTATAATTTTCATATGGTGTTCGTCTTTATTAACAATTACTATTGTATTACCTTTATCTGCTTTGACGGCTGTTGCATTATCTTCTTTTAACTTCTTTGATATATTGAGTATGGTACTTTTCTCGTGGTTATATGTATTGTATGTTGGTTTATTAGTGTATTTGATGATTTTTTCATGTGCAAGAATTCTTGTATTGTTTTGAATTTCTAAAGGAAGACTTTCAATTGAACTTTCAGTTTCAATGAGAAGTTTTGCATTGTTGTTTTCTTGAATACAATAATTGAAACCTTTTTCTAAAATGTTAATTTCAGCTTGATCAAATTCAATTTGTGTTTTGTTAATTAATCTAGGATAGAATTTGTGATTAGAATATTGATGTATCTTAGATTGGTTTTGTTTTGATAGTTTAAGTAATTTGTTGGTATGAATTAATTTCTTCTTTTTGATTTCTAAATTTACCCAATCATTAATTTGTGTCATTAGATTTTCAATTTCAATAAAGTGTAAACATTCAAATAGTGTGTAGTGTAGTTTTAATAATTGTTCATTTAACTTACATTTTTTTATGTATAATTGGTGAACCTCTTCTTTTAACCATATCTTTTCAGCTTTTGATTTTGTAATTTGTGCTGCTTCGGATTTATTTTTTATATTGACTTGAACATAATTAGGTATGATATTATTGTGAAGGCAATGTTGGTTGAAATGGATATCTTCAATGACATTCAGTAGTTTCAATTTGGTTTTTCTGTATTGGTAAGCTAAGTTAGCGTGATACTTTGTATTGTTTGACATTTTTAGCTATTTGATTGCTTAATATTTATATATATATATAAAAGAACTACACTTAGCAATCTTTTCTTGATTTTTTAATGTTTAAAATCGATTTCGGTCTCGAAAGACCATCATCAGTTTAACATAGAATACAAATAGGGTTATAAATATATCTTTAGAATAATTAATTTAACAGCTGATATTATAAAAATTTAAATAAAAATGTAGATGGATAAGTTGTAGATCTTGTTAAATTTTATAATTTTGTATCTTCATGATAGAATCAAACATAATATTTGAGTGAAATTTTATTTGATCGTTGAGTAATAATGATGGGTTTTCTTTTGTGTTTTTGTATATGTAAAATTTTTCAATGGCATCTAGTTTTTTACTTTTAGGTGCAAAATGGATAATGTCTAAATTTTCTTCAATTGATGTAATATTATGGTTTTCTTGTATTAAATGTTCAGCAAATGTTGATAAATTTTGATGTTTGTTTTTTGGTATATGTTCTTTGAATCTTCTATTAAAACTTCTTCCTGTTTGGCCAATGTAATATTTAGGACAAGTTGAACATTTAATTTTATAAATTCCAGAATTATTGTATTTGTTTTCATTATTTTTAGTAGAGTAGTTATGCTGTAGTATATGTTTGATACTGTTCTTCGTTCTATATGTAATTTTATATCCTTGTTTGGAGAATATGTTATGTAAAGATTTGTTAATATCTCCATGATAGGTCATTTGAATGTAGTTATTTTTTTCTTTAGTTTTAGAATCAAGAGTTTTCTTGCTGTGTTTATTAATTAATTTACTTATTAAATTTGCTTGATATCCATTATCGACAGCAATTTGTTTGATAATGTTGATTTCTTCTTGGTAATCTTCTTCTGTAAGAGGTGTATTCAGTAGTCTATGAATCATACTGTGGAAGGCTGCTAATTTGTGTGAAGTTGGATGATTGGATGTATTGTGAATTATTTGATTTGTTGATGTTGGTTTACGATAAATTTTGAATTGGTGTTTGTTATCTTTTTTAGTTATGGTAAGGTCAAGAAAGTTTATGCTGTTAGATTTTTCTATTTCTGTTGTAAATTTTAAGTTAGGATGAATTTTGTTCAGAAAGATTTCTAATAGATCTATTTGTCTTTGGTTTCCGTTGAATAGACAAAGAATGTCATCAGCATATCTATGATAATATATAATTTTCTTGGCGTAAGGGTTTATTTCAGGGTTGAGAATGTATTTATTTTCAATATAATTTAGGAAAATGTCTGCTATGATGCTTGAAAGTGGTGATCCCATGGCCAATCCTTTATCTTGGGAATAAATTTTATCGTTATATTGAAAGTAATTTTGTTTAAGAGTAATTTTTGTTAATTTGATGATTTCTTGAATTTTCTTGCTGTCTAATTTATTTTGTTTTGTTAAATTTTCTTCAAGAATGGTTAAACTCTCTTCTACAGGGATGTTTGTGTATAAATCTTTAATGTCAAATGAAATTAGGATATGATTATCAGGGCAATTTGTATTTTTAATTTTGTCGATTAAGTCTGTTGTGTTTTTAAGGGAGCAGTTATTTTCAAGTGCTATTTCATTTTTTATTATATTGTTGAGGGTTTTTGCAAGTTTGTGAGCAGGAGAGTTCATTGCATTGACAATTGGTCTGATTGGTTCTTGGTCTTTGTGGATTTTGGGTTGACCGTAAAGTTTGGGAGCATTTGGTTTTATTGTTCTACAAAATAATTTTTGGTCAGGAGTTAAAATGTAAGATTTGTTGATAGCAGATTTTATTTTGTTGTGGTATGTTTCTGTAGGATCTTTATGTAATTCTTTTATATTGTTGTTGGTGATGAAATCTATAATTTTCATATGGTGTTCGTCTTTATTAACAATTACTATTGTATTACCTTTATCTGCTTTGACGGCTGTTGCATTATCTTCTTTTAACTTCTTTGATATATTGAGTATGGTACTTTTCTCGTGGTTATATGTATTGTATGTTGGTTTATTAGTGTATTTGATGATTTTTTCATGTGCAAGAATTCTTGTATTGTTTTGAATTTCTAAAGGAAGACTTTCAATTGAACTTTCAGTTTCAATGAGAAGTTTTGCATTGTTGTTTTCTTGAATACAATAATTGAAACCTTTTTCTAAAATGTTAATTTCAGCTTGATCAAATTCAATTTGTGTTTTGTTAATTAATCTAGGATAGAATTTGTGATTAGAATATTGATGTATCTTAGATTGGTTTTGTTTTGATAGTTTAAGTAATTTGTTGGTATGAATTAATTTCTTCTTTTTGATTTCTAAATTTACCCAATCATTAATTTGTGTCATTAGATTTTCAATTTCAATAAAGTGTAAACATTCAAATAGTGTGTAGTGTAGTTTTAATAATTGTTCATTTAACTTACATTTTTTTATGTATAATTGGTGAACCTCTTCTTTTAACCATATCTTTTCAGCTTTTGATTTTGTAATTTGTGCTGCTTCGGATTTATTTTTTATATTGACTTGAACATAATTAGGTATGATATTATTGTGAAGGCAATGTTGGTTGAAATGGATATCTTCAATGACATTCAGTAGTTTCAATTTGGTTTTTCTGTATTGGTAAGCTAAGTTAGCGTGATACTTTGTATTGTTTGACATTTTTAGCTATTTGATTGCTTAATATTTATATATATATATAAAAGAACTACACTTAGCAATCTTTTCTTGATTTTTTAATGTTTAAAATCGATTTCGGTCTCGAAAGACCATCATCAGTTTAACATAGAAAACAAATAGGGTTATAAATATATCTTTAGAATAATTAATTTAACAGCTGATATTATAAAAATTTAAATAAAAATGTAGATGGATAAGTTGTAGATCTTGTTAAATTTTATAATTTTGTATCTTCATGATAGAATCAAACATAATATTTGAGTGAAATTTTATTTGATCGTTGAGTAATAATGATGGGTTTTCTTTTGTGTTTTTGTATATGTAAAATTTTTCAATGGCATCTAGTTTTTTACTTTTAGGTGCAAAATGGATAATGTCTAAATTTTCTTCAATTGATGTAATATTATGGTTTTCTTGTATTAAATGTTCAGCAAATGTTGATAAATTTTGATGTTTGTTTTTTGGTATATGTTCTTTGAATCTTCTATTAAAACTTCTTCCTGTTTGGCCAATGTAATATTTAGGACAAGTTGAACATTTAATTTTATAAATTCCAGAATTATTGTATTTGTTTTCATTATTTTTAGTAGAGTAGTTATGCTGTAGTATATGTTTGATACTGTTCTTCGTTCTATATGTAATTTTATATCCTTGTTTGGAGAATATGTTATGTAAAGATTTGTTAATATCTCCATGATAGGTCATTTGAATGTAGTTATTTTTTTCTTTAGTTTTAGAATCAAGAGTTTTCTTGCTGTGTTTATTAATTAATTTACTTATTAAATTTGCTTGATATCCATTATCGACAGCAATTTGTTTGATAATGTTGATTTCTTCTTGGTAATCTTCTTCTGTAAGAGGTGTATTCAGTAGTCTATGAATCATACTGTGGAAGGCTGCTAATTTGTGTGAAGTTGGATGATTGGATGTATTGTGAATTATTTGATTTGTTGATGTTGGTTTACGATAAATTTTGAATTGGTGTTTGTTATCTTTTTTAGTTATGGTAAGGTCAAGAAAGTTTATGCTGTTAGATTTTTCTATTTCTGTTGTAAATTTTAAGTTAGGATGAATTTTGTTCAGAAAGATTTCTAATAGATCTATTTGTCTTTGGTTTCCGTTGAATAGACAAAGAATGTCATCAGCATATCTATGATAATATATAATTTTCTTGGCGTAAGGGTTTATTTCAGGGTTGAGAATGTATTTATTTTCAATATAATTTAGGAAAATGTCTGCTATGATGCTTGAAAGTGGTGATCCCATGGCCAATCCTTTATCTTGGGAATAAATTTTATCGTTATATTGAAAGTAATTTTGTTTAAGAGTAATTTTTGTTAATTTGATGATTTCTTGAATTTTCTTGCTGTCTAATTTATTTTGTTTTGTTAAATTTTCTTCAAGAATGGTTAAACTCTCTTCTACAGGGATGTTTGTGTATAAATCTTTAATGTCAAATGAAATTAGGATATGATTATCAGGGCAATTTGTATTTTTAATTTTGTCGATTAAGTCTGTTGTGTTTTTAAGGGAGCAGTTATTTTCAAGTGCTATTTCATTTTTTATTATATTGTTGAGGGTTTTTGCAAGTTTGTGAGCAGGAGAGTTCATTGCATTGACAATTGGTCTGATTGGTTCTTGGTCTTTGTGGATTTTGGGTTGACCGTAAAGTTTGGGAGCATTTGGTTTTATTGTTCTACAAAATAATTTTTGGTCAGGAGTTAAAATGTAAGATTTGTTGATAGCAGATTTTATTTTGTTGTGGTATGTTTCTGTAGGATCTTTATGTAATTCTTTTATATTGTTGTTGGTGATGAAATCTATAATTTTCATATGGTGTTCGTCTTTATTAACAATTACTATTGTATTACCTTTATCTGCTTTGACGGCTGTTGCATTATCTTCTTTTAACTTCTTTGATATATTGAGTATGGTACTTTTCTCGTGGTTATATGTATTGTATGTTGGTTTATTAGTGTATTTGATGATTTTTTCATGTGCAAGAATTCTTGTATTGTTTTGAATTTCTAAAGGAAGACTTTCAATTGAACTTTCAGTTTCAATGAGAAGTTTTGCATTGTTGTTTTCTTGAATACAATAATTGAAACCTTTTTCTAAAATGTTAATTTCAGCTTGATCAAATTCAATTTGTGTTTTGTTAATTAATCTAGGATAGAATTTGTGATTAGAATATTGATGTATCTTAGATTGGTTTTGTTTTGATAGTTTAAGTAATTTGTTGGTATGAATTAATTTCTTCTTTTTGATTTCTAAATTTACCCAATCATTAATTTGTGTCATTAGATTTTCAATTTCAATAAAGTGTAAACATTCAAATAGTGTGTAGTGTAGTTTTAATAATTGTTCATTTAACTTACATTTTTTTATGTATAATTGGTGAACCTCTTCTTTTAACCATATCTTTTCAGCTTTTGATTTTGTAATTTGTGCTGCTTCGGATTTATTTTTTATATTGACTTGAACATAATTAGGTATGATATTATTGTGAAGGCAATGTTGGTTGAAATGGATATCTTCAATGACATTCAGTAGTTTCAATTTGGTTTTTCTGTATTGGTAAGCTAAGTTAGCGTGATACTTTGTATTGTTTGACATTTTTAGCTATTTGATTGCTTAATATTTATATATATATATAAAAGAACTACACTTAGCAATCTTTTCTTGATTTTTTAATGTTTAAAATCGATTTCGGTCTCGAAAGACCATCATCAGTTTAACATAGAATACAAATAGGGTTATAAATATATCTTTAGAATAATTAATTTAACAGCTGATATTATAAAAATTTAAATAAAAATGTAGATGGATAAGTTGTAGATCTTGTTAAATTTTATAATTTTGTATCTTCATGATAGAATCAAACATAATATTTGAGTGAAATTTTATTTGATCGTTGAGTAATAATGATGGGTTTTCTTTTGTGTTTTTGTATATGTAAAATTTTTCAATGGCATCTAGTTTTTTACTTTTAGGTGCAAAATGGATAATGTCTAAATTTTCTTCAATTGATGTAATATTATGGTTTTCTTGTATTAAATGTTCAGCAAATGTTGATAAATTTTGATGTTTGTTTTTTGGTATATGTTCTTTGAATCTTCTATTAAAACTTCTTCCTGTTTGGCCAATGTAATATTTAGGACAAGTTGAACATTTAATTTTATAAATTCCAGAATTATTGTATTTGTTTTCATTATTTTTAGTAGAGTAGTTATGCTGTAGTATATGTTTGATACTGTTCTTCGTTCTATATGTAATTTTATATCCTTGTTTGGAGAATATGTTATGTAAAGATTTGTTAATATCTCCATGATAGGTCATTTGAATGTAGTTATTTTTTTCTTTAGTTTTAGAATCAAGAGTTTTCTTGCTGTGTTTATTAATTAATTTACTTATTAAATTTGCTTGATATCCATTATCGACAGCAATTTGTTTGATAATGTTGATTTCTTCTTGGTAATCTTCTTCTGTAAGAGGTGTATTCAGTAGTCTATGAATCATACTGTGGAAGGCTGCTAATTTGTGTGAAGTTGGATGATTGGATGTATTGTGAATTATTTGATTTGTTGATGTTGGTTTACGATAAATTTTGAATTGGTGTTTGTTATCTTTTTTAGTTATGGTAAGGTCAAGAAAGTTTATGCTGTTAGATTTTTCTATTTCTGTTGTAAATTTTAAGTTAGGATGAATTTTGTTCAGAAAGATTTCTAATAGATCTATTTGTCTTTGGTTTCCGTTGAATAGACAAAGAATGTCATCAGCATATCTATGATAATATATAATTTTCTTGGCGTAAGGGTTTATTTCAGGGTTGAGAATGTATTTATTTTCAATATAATTTAGGAAAATGTCTGCTATGATGCTTGAAAGTGGTGATCCCATGGCCAATCCTTTATCTTGGGAATAAATTTTATCGTTATATTGAAAGTAATTTTGTTTAAGAGTAATTTTTGTTAATTTGATGATTTCTTGAATTTTCTTGCTGTCTAATTTATTTTGTTTTGTTAAATTTTCTTCAAGAATGGTTAAACTCTCTTCTACAGGGATGTTTGTGTATAAATCTTTAATGTCAAATGAAATTAGGATATGATTATCAGGGCAATTTGTATTTTTAATTTTGTCGATTAAGTCTGTTGTGTTTTTAAGGGAGCAGTTATTATCAAGTGCTATTTCATTTTTTATTATATTGTTGAGGGTTTTTGCAAGTTTGTGAGCAGGAGAGTTCATTGCATTGACAATTGGTCTGATTGGTTCTTGGTCTTTGTGGATTTTGGGTTGACCGTAAAGTTTGGGAGCATTTGGTTTTATTGTTCTACAAAATAATTTTTGGTCAGGAGTTAAAATGTAAGATTTGTTGATAGCAGATTTTATTTTGTTGTGGTATGTTTCTGTAGGATCTTTATGTAATTCTTTTATATTGTTGTTGGTGATGTTATATGTTTTATATCTTTTTTTATTTTATGTTATATCTTTTATGTTGTTGATTGTTATAAACAACATCAACAAATCAAATAATTCACAATACATCCAATCATCCAACTTCACACAAATTAGCAGCCTTCCACAGTATGATTCATAGACTACTGAATACACCTCTTACAGAAGAAGATTACCAAGAAGAAATCAACATTATCAAACAAGTTGCTGTCGATAATGGATATCAAGCAAATTTAATAAGTAAATTAATTAATAAACACAGCAAGAAAACACTTGATTCTAAAACTAAAGAAAAAAATAACTACATTCAAATGACCTATCATGGAGATATTAACAAATCTTTACATAACATATTCTCCAAACAAGGATATAAAATTACATATAGAACGAAGAACAGTATCAAACATATACTACAGCATAACTACTCTACTAAAAATAATGAAAACAAATACAATAATTCTGGAATTTATAAAATTAAATGTTCAACATGTCCTAAATATTACATTGGCCAAACAGGAAGAAGTTTTAATAGAAGATTCAAAGAACATATACCAAAAAACAAACATCAAAATTTATCAACATTTGCTGAACATTTAATACAAGAAAACCATAATATTACATCAATTGAAGAAAATTTAGACATTATCCATTTTGCACCTAAAAGTAAAAAACTAGATGCCATTGAAAAATTTTACATATACAAAAACACAAAAGAAAACCCATCATTATTACTCAACGATCAAATAAAATTTCACTCAAATATTATGTTTGATTCTATCATGAAGATACAAAATTATAAAATTTAACAAGATCTACAACTTATCCATCTACATTTTTATTTAAATTTTTATAATATCAGCTGTTAAATTAATTATTCTAAAGATATATTTATAACCCTATTTGTTTTCTATGTTAAACTGATGATGGTCCTTCGAGACCGAAATCGATTTTAAACATTAAAAAATCAAGAAAAGATTGCTAAGTGTAGTTCTTTTATATATATATATAAATATTAAGCAATCAAATAGCTAAAAATGTCAAAAAATATAAATTTAATTTAATTTACAAATAAACTTTATTACTGTGTTACAGATTTGAAAATAAACAGCATTGACTAACCTGAAAAAACGACAATAAGCGTATTAATGAAATATAAATTTAATGTAATTTACAAATAAACTTTATTATTGTGTTACAGCTTTGAAAATAAACAGCATTGACTAACCTGAAAAAAACGACAATAAGCGTATTAATGACATATAAATTTAATGTAATTTACAAATAAACAATATTAATCTGTTACAGCTTTGAAAATAAACAGCATTGACTAACCTGAAAATAACGACAATAAGCGTATTAATGACATATAAATTTAATGTAATTTACAAATAAACAATATTAATCTGTTACAGCTTTGAAAATAAACAGCATTGACTAACCTGAAAATAACGACAATAAGCGTATTAATGACATATAAATTTAATGTAATTTACAAATAAACTTTATTACTCTGTTACAGCTTTGAAAATAAACAGCATTGACTAACCTGAAAAAACGACAATAAGCGTATTAATGACATATAAATTTAATGTAATTTACAAATAAACTTTATTACTGTGTTACAGCTTTGAAAATAAACAGCATTGACTAACCTGAAAAAATGACAATAAGCGTATTAATGACATATAAATTTAATGTAATTTACAAATAAACTTTATTAATCTGTTACAGCTTTGAAAATAAACAGCTTTTACTAACCTGAAAAAAACGACAATAAGCGTATTAATAACATATAAATTTAATGTAATTTACAAATAAACTTTATTACTCTGTTACAGCTTTGAAAATAAACAGCTTTTACTAACCTGAAAAAATGACAATAAGCGTATTAATAACATATAAATTTAATGTAATTTACAAATAAACTTTATTACTGTGTTACAGCTTTGAAAATAAACAGCTTTTACTAACCTGAAAAAAAACGATAATAAACAGATTAACAACATATAAATTTAATGTAATTTACAAATAAACTTTATTACTCTGTTACAGCTTTGAAAATAAACAGCATTTACTAACCTGAAAAAACGACAATAAGCGTATTAATGACATATAAATTTAATGTAATTTACAAATAAACTTTATTAATCTGTTACAGCTTTGAAAATAAACAGCATTGACTAACCTGAAAAAACGACAATAAGCGTATTAATAACATATAAATTTAATGTAATTTACAAATAAACTTTATTACTCTGTTACAGCTTTGAAAATAAACAGCTTTTACTAACCTGAAAAAAAACGATAATAAACAGATTAACAACATATAAATTTAATGTAATCTACAAATAAACTTTATTACTATGTTACAGCTTTGATGTCAATAAAATTTCCAAATTTAGAACTTCCCTTTAATAACAGTTTAAGAAAAAAGTCTTCCATTTATGGCCAAGAACTTTTGTTATAAAATATGGTAGAAAGAGCGCACACGCTCAGAAGAAGTCTGAAGTCATCTTTATTTCATTTGTTATTTTTATTTTCTGATATTTTTACTGACATTCGTTAAATAAATTTAAAATAGTTAAAGATGTTCTTAATTTTGGAATCCTTAAAATAACTCAAGTTACCCTAAATTTCTTATGGTTACTAATTCATTTTTTACTATGAAATATCCATGTTCAAAATTGTATGCTTTAAACTGGAAACAGTATTTTTATTCTCTAAAAATCCCTTTTAGTGGATTGCTTAGGAAAATAATTAAAATAAAATAAATAAATATCAAATTTTGGATTTTTCAGAATACGAAGATTTTGCATTTTAAAATTTCAGTGAACAAAAACAAATAGGGTCATTCCACTTTTGTTTCTCAACCAAAAACAAAGCAAAAGAGTTTTAATGTAACACTTGTAATTAAACCAGATACAGAAAACACTTTCAGTAAACTGGTTCACAAAAGCAATTATGCTACTAATTTCAACTTAAATTGTCAAGTAACGCTCTGCTTTGTTGGCCGGTGAGTATATTACAATTGGAGTTTTATCTGCTAAATAAATAATTACCTATTGTGTTAAAGAGAACTCAATTATTGGATTATTTTTATGTGTAATGGTCTAAATGATATTCACATATCAAATAAAAGTTTATACAATTTTATTGAAATATTGTTGGATTGGAATGACAAGGTTCCATATGATAAAATGCCGGTTTTTCAGTTAATGGAATGACAAGGTTCCATCTGACCTCCTTTATAACATGGGCTGACTCCTGACGCATCATGGGGGCAAATGGGGAATAAAATCCCCGAGTTCCAACTGCAAGAGAGATTATCATGTACTAAGAACGAAACAGTTCCAACTGTCAGATGGAACCTTGTATTCTCAACAAACCAGCTATGTTTTATATACTAAGAACGAAACAGTTCCAACTGTCAGATGGAACCTTGTATTCTCAACAAACCAGCTATGTTTTATATACTAAGAACGAAACAGTTCCAACTGTCAGATGGAACCTTGTATTCTCAACAAACTAGCTATGTTTTATGTACTAAGAACGAAACAGTTCCAACTGTCAGATGGAACCTTGTATTCTCAACAAACCAGCTATGTTTTATATACTAAGAACGAAACAGTTCCAACTATCAGATGGAACCTTGTATTCTCAACAAACTAGCTATGTTTTATATACTAAGAACGAAACAGTTCCAACTGTCAGATGGAACCTTGTATTCTCAACAAACCAGCTATGTTTTATATACTAAGAACGAAACAGTTCCAACTGTCAGATGGAACCTTGTATTCTCAACAAACCAGCTATGTTTTATATACTAAGAACGAAACAGTTCCAACTGTCAGATGGAACCTTGTATTCTCAACAAACCAGCAATGTTTTCCTTCCTTGGTTGGACAGGGTTCCATCTGACTAAGGTCTTGTGACTGAATCGGCCAGTCATCTGATGTTTATATTGGTGCACAACTAGAATTTCTGTGTACTTTTGAGTTGATTTTGAGTGTGCATGCTGTACCAGGTAAAAAAATTTAAAAAACGTAATCCTGCACCATGGAAGCGGTACCAACAGTGTAAATGTCACCAGGTTGGAGACGCTAATTTAAGCCGCCAAGGTGCTGAGGTTAAGGAAAAAAAGTAAAACTGTGTGGATAACTGCAAGTTTAAGTGTGGAATTTCTGTTGGTCCACATCATAGGGAACCATTGTTTAAATTTTTCTATAAAATGTCCTAGAATGATAAATATCATTCAATTCTTAATACAACAACAAGATGTGTAACAGATAGGCCTAATAATAAAAATTAAAATGTTTACAAAAAGTACACATTCAGGTACCTTTTCAACGTTGGAAATGATCAAATACAGGTATGTAAAACGTTTTATTTGGGTCCCCTAGGTATAAGGCAAACGTCTGTCTATACTGTTCATAAAAATAAATATGAGCGGACAAAAACACCCAAGGAAGATGGGTGGAGTAATGTGCATACAGCAGCAGGCTTTTGAGTGAAGAGAAAAAAAGTGAAGTGAAAGATCACAACTATTTTCAGATAGTAAAATCCCACTGTTGTAAGTCAACCACTAATCGTACATACTTGGATTCTAATTTGACTTTACCTAAGATGTACAACTTGTATGAGGATAAATGTATGAAAAATAATTCAGAACCAGCGAAACTGTTTATGTATACAGGCACTGAGACGAATATATTTATTACTGCGTTCAATTTTGACTTCCATGTGAGGAAATCAGACAGATGCTATGAAAGAGTTTAGTATGGTCCAATTAAAAAACATTTTAGAGATGAGTTTAGGACCAGATACGACAAATATACAATTGAAAAAAAATCCATGCGTGAAGGGACATAAAAATATTATAATATACGTATATATTATAATATATAATAAAGGGAAAGTAATATATGTCTTATGTTTTGATCTCCAAAATACAATTGCCTGCCCTAGAGCAGAAATCATTGCTTTGTTTTACAAAAGAAAATTATATATGTATAATCTGACTGCACCCCTTTCCACAACGAAAAAATATACTGTGCTTTGTGGACCGAGGCACAATCTGGTTGAAGTGGAAATTATTTAGCATATGCTTTTTAACAAATTTCGAACCTAGTAGCAAATTTCGAACAAAAAACGAGAACCCTTGAGGATGTTTATGAGCGTGAGTTCTCAGAAATATGGAGTGATTCATGTGTTCCTCAAAACAGAAACTCCTTCATTTCATGTGAAATACAGAAGTTTCTGTATCACATTCTCCCATAAAAAAGTAAATTAAAAATATTCCGTGCAAGGAGGTGGATATCGCACACAACATTATTGAAAAAGAAGGCAATAAGAAGAGTTTTATTTTATTTACTCTAGGCTTAGTCAGAATTTAAAAAAAAGTAAAGCCTTCAAATCCATTAAGAGTGCTGTAAATGGGTAAACATGATTTTTTACTTTCGTTTAGCAGTCAAAGCACTTAACTTCAAACAGATTCCATTCTTTCGGATATTCTTTGTTCAATTCAGCCAAACTTCGCATCAGGTAGCATTTAAAAACTCATTTCTAAATCAAATTGTTTTGGTGGATTTGCTCTTCATCAAGGACGTGTGTTTTAAAAAGCAAGAAGGTGGAATCAAAAAAATGTACTCAAAAACACAAGAATGTGGTTTTACAGACAAATTCAATTTGTAAAATGATTGCACCAAACATGTCTAACCCTTTCAGCGGAGAAGACTAAAGATATCAGTGGTCCTTGAACGTACTTGAGCAAAGAACTTTTTTAATGTGGTTTTGGTTTGTTTACTGATTGTGTGTTGATATTTACTGTCAAAATGAAAACCTTACTTTTTCACTGGGATGTTTGATGCACAAATCAACACTTTTATAAATCTCCCTCATAACCTTATTTTGGGATGACAGGATTCCATTTACCAGAACCATGGTACTCATAAAATCAGTAAAACTGTCAATGATAACGTTCCTACTGATTTTTTATTTATTAATAACCGTTTTACGTCTTAAAAATAACGTTGAATATTTACGCAATCAGGCAGCATCACAAAAGCATTAAAATAAAACTTAATACATACAAGTATGTCATAGAAAACACACTTCAGTAATGAGCCAAAACTTCGAGAGTCTTTTCCTAAAAATACGGTTGTTGTAATTTGGAAACTTGTCTCTCTAAGCCAACGATGTGTGAGTGCCATTTCTACCACTACACATAAAACATTACCTACTGTTTTTGTACGTTCATCGTTTGTTCATAGATTTGTTAGCGTTTTAACCAAACGTAAAGACCTTACCTAAGGTGCGAGAAAATAAAATAATATCATTTTCACTACACTAATTTGAGATCAGCTGTTTTTATATGTTTATCACCCTGCCAAACTTCATATTTACACACAGATGTCTAATGTTTACAATGAACAAATTTCCACAGTATCAAATATAAATTTCCACTATAAACATTACACATCTGTTTGTAAATAAATATGAACAAGAGGCAAATTTCCGATATTAATGAAATTTTTGAGAAAAGTTGTTATGGAAATCAAGGTAAAAGCACTCGTAAAACCAAGAGCTATATTTTGAATGTCTTAGGCAAAATTCATATTAAAGGTTTTTATCTATTTACAGCATTAAAAACTGTAATATTAGTGTAAATTTTCATTTTAAATAGTATGCTTAACTTTAAAAAATGTTAACGGTTTTAAAATGGTCTAAATTGTAAAAAATAAAATACTATACCTATGACTTTTTTATTTAAAGAAATGATTTGTCTTCTAGATATTTAATATCTGTCGTGTGGTGAAAAATATTGTTCAAAACTCAAGTGAAAGTATTTTGCACGTTCATCACCATTTGAAGTGCTCGACAACTCCCGCACTTCAAATATATGGTCTCGTACATGAATAATCGAACTTCCTATTTTTGTTATGAAATATTTTTTCAATAATTAAAAATAAAAAACATTTTTTTCAAATTTTCAAAGTAAATATGGCGACAAAGGAATATACCATTAGTAATGGTAAAGGAATAGTAACAGAAGAAATAAAAATTCCCTCTATTTTTTTAATTTAAAAAGTACCCCAAATTTGTTTAAACAATTACCAAAACACTATCAACTTTGTAGCGGCGTTGTACGACGTGATAGAACAAAATTTTCCACTTTAAAGGTTGACATTCAAGCCATAGCAGTAAAATAAACTGTGGCTATATTGTTTTACTTTTTCAATATGTTGTTTGAAAGTTACTTTAAAAAAATTAAAAATTAAAAAAATTCACTAATTTGTTTTATATTTTATACTTGTTTCCGTCCTTAGTATTAATTGTTTTTTATTAATTAATAAAAAAATTAGTATTAAATGTAGGCTAAGGTAGTAAGTAACCCCTATCGAAACGTTGGGCTTGTTTTCTAAAACACTTGAAGCATTGTAAATCTCCAAATACTGTCTACCAACCTAGTCCAATATATTAGGTTACTTATCAATATACTTTTGCCGTTTATTTGAAAATATTCTTGAACCACCGTACATCATATTCACGGTTCATAGAATATTAAAATTTATTGTACATAAAATGTTTAAATTGTTTTTGAAAAGAATATATGGACGATTAAGCATATTATTCTTTGAGTGAAAGTGGTTTACTTCGGAATCAAACTTATTTATAAAATACACTAAATATATCAAGAAATAAATATGAAATTCAGTTAATTTAGCCTTTCTCTATATACAATGATTGTCAGTAAATTTTCAAATATTGCAATTAGTAAGTAATGTCCTAAAATGAAGTTGAGGTTAATGCTTTATAGAAAAGAATGTACTAAACATGTAACAATTTAGTTAATATAATATATTTTAACGTAGAACCTGGAAACAATACCAATGGAATATTATTTTACTATTATTGTCTAAATTAACAATATCTTATTTAAACCAGCCTTTGAACATTCAGTCTAGTGTTGTAATATAACTCATTGCGTCGAACTATATGATAACCAAAACTAACTTGTACTCCTTGCTGCAACTCAAACACCCCATTATATGCACTATAGGCGCAATGTGACAGGGCTATTAGTTAATGGCCTAATCTCGCTGTAGAGGACTAATGGCAGATCTTCTCTAGCAAATGGACAACCAACGATCGGCTTAAGGAATGTATACACTTATTCAAATGGCATTACCTCATTGGAAGGTATCTTAGGTTTTGACTACTGTTCCTTGTAAGATGAAATAAAAATGAGTAAAATCATTTATACAGTTAAGGTGAACCAAGAAATATGTACCAGTTAGTGGTTTCAGACGATAAAATAAAAATTTCACAGTATATCAATAACTGTATATCAATATATTCAAAGTATATCAATAACGAAGAATGTTGATATCATAAATGCTTTAGTGCTTTCTATGTAAATATTCATCAGTATAGTTAAACTACAGAAATATCAATGTCATAATGTAAAACAAGAAATATCATTTTTTTTAAATAAACTAAAAATTAATGTTTTTCACTAATTTTTTTTATATTTTATACTTGTTTCCGTCCTTCGTACGGGTTGATTTTTATTGTGCTTATTGCATTCAGTAAAACAAAAAAAGGATGAAATAAGTTAACTCTAGGTTGTTTAAACGAAAGTTTTTATAAAACAGACTTATAAAAAATGTTTACAACTTTGTTTCCATTTGTGAAAATGTGCAGGTTCCTTCCGTTTAAAACACGTGAGGATAAAATTACATTGTGGCACGGTACGTAGAAAAGAAGACGGTAGGTATCAAGCGTATCCATGACGTCACATGGGATAAATGGAAAAATAAACACAAAAATACTGTTCTAATTTCTGTGATTACAATTCCAGCTGATAATTGGTAAATAAATTGATTAATATTCAGCTGAATGATTCTATTTCATTTCATTGTTAGATTCAGTTACTAGTATTTAATAGAATAAACAAATATGCTGATTTCACCCATATGTCATCACAGTATACTGCGCAGACTTGTGATATCTACCTTATTTACTAGTTACCGTCCGTTGTGGTAAGGTTTGGTATGGTATTTACTTCGGAACTATGTCATTTGTTTTTTTCCAACAGCTGATTAATGAAACTACAATAAACAGTTGTCGAATACTTCTTAGAGCCCCTGGGGGGTGTTTTTATAGATTTTCTAAATATAGATAAGCCTATGTGCTAACCAGAAATCCTAAAAATGTCCATGAAAAATAATTTCAGCTGAATGTGTCCAGTGGTTTTTGCGTGATTGTGAAACGCAGTCATACAGACAGACATACACTATTAGATTTTTATATAATACAGTAGTAAGATAAACAAATAGTCTTAAACATAGGCAAAAAATATTATTTTTTTTTGGTTTAAAATTCTTAAAATTTGTCTTAATTTATCATTATTGACAAAATTCCCAAAATGTGCATGCCTGTGTGCGTATGACCGTGCGTGCATATTTTTCCCCCTTGGCTACCTAAGTAACTTTATATGCATAGAAGACCTACAGTCGAAAATAAGTTGGCATATGATTGATGTCATCTAATTTACATATATTTTTTAATCAACTGTGCAATTGATAAACATCCTCTACTACGTTTTAAAACCATTAAACAGTTTCTAGTGTATGATATTTTTCTATATGTGATTTACTGGTCTTAATAATGACCATATGTATATTTGTTTTAAATAGTTACAATCATATTTATTAAAATGTACTCAATATATCTGCATCGAGATGATATCGTAGTCCAACTCTACACAAAAGACATGACAGATATCAAGTTACACAGTGATCAAGTTACACAGGGGTAGTAAATGTATGTAAACTGACACTGTGGGGCTCTGTCATCCCGACACAATATCCCTGTCAGCTGTCACTGGAATTCTGGTCAGCGATATTCAGGTTTGTATCGCAGTCCACCTCTCTACCGAAGACATGACATATATCACGTAACACAGTGACAGTGGTAGTAAATGTATGTAAACTGACACTCTGGGGCTCTGTCATCCCGACACAATATCCCTGTCAGCTGTCACTGGAATACTGGTCAGCAATATTCAGGTTTGTATCGCAGTCCACCTCTCTACCGAAGACATGACATATATCGAGTTACACAGTGACAGGGGTAGTAAATAGATGGAAACTGACACTCTGGGGCCCTGTCATCCCGACACAATATCCCTGTTAGCTGTCACTGGAATTCTGGTCAGCAGTTTTCAGGTTTGTATCGCAGTCCACCTCTCTACCGAAGACATGACATATATCGAGTTACACAGTGACAGGGGTAGTAAATAGATGGAAACTGACACTCTGGGGCCCTGTCATCCCGACACAATATCCCTGTTAGCTGTCACTGGAATTCTGGTCAGCAGTTTTCAGGTTTGTATCGCAGTCCACCTCTCTACCGAAGACATGACATATATCGAGTTACACAGTGACAGGGGTAGTAAATAGATGGAAACTGACACTGTGGGGCCCTGTCATCCCGACACAATATCCATGTCAGCTGTCACTGGAATTCTGGTCAGCGATATTCAGCTTTGTATCGCAGTCCACCTCTCTACCGAAGACATGACAGATATCGAGCTACACAGTGACAGGGGTAGTAAATAGATGGAAACTGACACTGTGGGGCCCTGTCATCCCGACACAATATCCCTTTCAGCTGTCACTGGAATTCTGGTCAGCAGTATTCAGGTTTGTATCGCAGTCCACCTCTTTACCGAAGACATGACAGATATCGAGTTACACAGTGACAGGGGTAGTAAATAGATGGAAACTGACACTCTGGGGCCCTGTCATCCCGACACAATATCCCTGTCAGCTGTCACTGGAATTCTGGTCAGCAGTATTCAGGTTTGTATCGCAGTCCACCTCTTTACCGAAGACATGACAGATATCGAGTTACACAGTGACAGGGGTAGTAAATAGATGGAAACTGACACTCTGGGGCTCTGTCATCCCGACACAATATCCCTGTCAGCTGTCACTGGAATTCTGGTCAGCAGTATTCAGGTTTGTATCGCAGTCCACCTCTTTACCGAAGACATGACAGATATCGAGTTACACAGTGACAGGGGTAGTAAATAGATGGAAACTGACACTCTGGGGCTCTGTCATCCCGACACAATATCCCTGTCAGCTGTCACTGGAATTCTGGTCAGCAGTATTCAGGTTTGTATCGCAGTCCACCTCTTTACCGAAGACATGACAGATATCGAGTTACACAGTGACAGGGGTAGTAAATAGATGGAAACTGACAGTGTGGGGCCTTGTCATTCCGAAATATTTTCCCTGGCAGCTGTCACTGGAACACTGGTCAGCAGTATTCAGGTTTGTATCGCAGTCAACCTCTTTACCGAAGACATGACAGATATCGAGTTACACAGTGACAGGGGTAGTAAATAGATGGAAACTGACACTCTGGGGCCCTGTCATCCCGACACAATATCCCTGTCAGCTGTCACTGGAATTCTGGTCAGCAGTATTCAGGTTTGTATCGCAGTCCACCTCTTTACCGAAGACATGACAGATATCGAGTTACACAGTGACAGGGGTAGTAAATAGATGGAAACTGACACTCTGGGGCTCTGTCATCCCGACACAATATCCCTGTCAGCTGTCACTGGAATTCTGGTCAGCAGTATTCAGGTTTGTATCGCAGTCCACCTCTTTACCGAAGACATGACAGATATCGAGTTACACAGTGACAGGGGTAGTAAATAGATGGAAACTGACACTCTGGGGCTCTGTCATCCCGACACAATATCCCTGTCAGCTGTCACTGGAATTCTGGTCAGCAGTATTCAGGTTTGTATCGCAGTCCACCTCTTTACCGAAGACATGACAGATATCGAGTTACACAGTGACAGGGGTAGTAAATAGATGGAAACTGACAGTGTGGGGCCTTGTCATTCCGAAATATTTTCCCTGGCAGCTGTCACTGGAACACTGGTCAGCAGTATTCAGGTTTGTATCGCAGTCAACCTCTCTACCGAAGACATGACATATATCGAGTTGCATAGTCACAGGAGCAGTAAATAGATGGAAACTGACATTGTGGGACTTTGTCATTCCGACATATTTTCCCTATCAGCTGTTACTAGAATACTGGTCAGCAATATTCAGGTTTGTATTGCTGTCCTCTTCTCTACCGAAGACATGACATATATCGCGTAACACAGTGACAGTGGTAGTAAATGTATGTAAACTGACACTGTGGGGCCCTGTCATCCCGACACAATATCCCTGTCAGCTGTCACTGGAATACTGGTCAGCAGTATTCAGGTTTGTATCGCAGTCTAACCCACCACCGAAGACATGACAGATATCGAGTTACACAGTGACAGGGGCAGTAAATAGATGGAAACTGACATTGTGGGACTTTGTCATTCCGACATATTGTCCCTGTCAGCTGTCACTGGAACAGTGGTCAGCAATATTCAGTTTTGTATCGCAGTCCACCTCTCTACCGAAGACATGACATATATCGCGTAACACAGTGACAGGGGTAGTAAATGTATGTAAACTGACACTGTGGGGCCCTGTCATCCCGACACAATATCCCTGTCAGCTGTCACTGGAATACTGGTCAGCAATATTCAGGTTTGTATCGAAGTTCACCACGCCACAGAATATATGAGAAATGTCAAACATATACAGTACCTTACAAGTGTTAGTTATTTACTATGTTGTGATTTGTACTGTACTATTTATAACCAAATCAAACTATTTTGGACTTATTTATATTATATCGTAAACATTAATATCGTTAAATTCTTTCCTTATTAAATTTTCTTAAGTATAAAGAAGATAAAACATTTTAAACTGCTGTGGTTTTCAAAACTTTCTGAAAACAAAAAAAATCAATCTTTAAATTACTTAAGTATATTAAAGTTTTCCTGATTCCTGTTTCCCTTAATTCTTAGAATAAACTTTATCAGATCTTCATGAAATTAGTTTTTAAGTGGAAAAGAAAGATAATCGTCACAATAAATTAAAATACAAGAAGTGTTGTTAATTACCTTTGATTCAGGAATAATATCTAATGATATAATAAAAATTCAGGTAGACTTTAATGTGATCGGTTTATAACTGACGATTTTAGTACATAACTGTAAATGTTTCCAGTTCAATACACACCAATTAACTGTTTTGCAGCAAATACAATTTTAACTAACAACTAGTTAATTAAAGCCCATGTTAATGATGATGTTACAAGCATGATGACGTCATAGTTGCTCATTACCTCCCAATTGTTTCCTTGTATTACAAATTATCAAGTATTTTACTATGGTAAATTTACAATTTACCAGTCCAGGATCATAATTTATAGTCCAGGATATTTTGGTAAAATAGTAAGGAACCACATTTTTTTTTTAATGTACATCGATTTGCGTGAACATTTGGAATCAACCTCCACCTCAAAATCCACCATATCCTTAGATGGTGTATTAATTCTTTTTAAATCTGCCCCTTATAGTTAAACATATAAATATACGTATTAATGCTTATTAATTATCGAATTCAAATGGATTGAATAAAGTTAATTTAATATTCTAAAACATAATTTATAGTTTTTCTTAATCTCTCACTCCTTAAACGCCCCCTCCCACAGTGAGACAGAATTATAAATAATAATTTATTAACATTTTAAATGTATATAGTATTTAAATACAAAATAGTTAATTTTAATATTGTTTTGAAACGTAATCAATTGTTCAAGGCTAATGTTCACCTACAACCACACTACTGCAAGTAACAGAAACCTCGGTTAGTGACGTCAGTAATAACCGAAGCGATACACGCTCTTTCTTCCGAATAAGGAAGTATACTAGCTCTGGCGTGGATGAAATATATAATAACACTAATACAAACAACTTATAGCAGTCGATATTTCCATTTTTTTCATCAAATATTTCAACAGTCCTTAACCACGCCAAGTTACATTTCAACATTCAGACATATTAACTTTGAATGTAAAATATTTAATGTTTTATATGATAGCAAAAATTTTAGTAAAATAATTAATTTAAAACAAATTAAATAATCATTGCTATTGATTTAATAATAATAAATATTATTTCGCGAATGTGTTACGGCCATTTTAAAAATTTAATAAAAAAAATATATTAAAACTTATTTTGGATCTTCATAACTAAACACATTATTATGTACAATTAATACAATATGAATTGTGAATAAATGTAATAGAAAATCTATTAAGATAATATCACTAACTTTTATACTATAACGTGTAAACTTGTAACACTATATAACTTGTAAACTTATTGAAATAAATAATACATGTTAATGAAATTCACTTCATAAAAATTACCGCATGGCTGAATTTATATTAATCACTTTTATTAGGTTATGCTGTCAAATTCTTGAATGACTATAGAAATAGACTATAGAATGACTATTCTATAGACTATAGAAATGACTATAGAAGACTTGAAGCAGCGTTTAGACTCATCGGTTTGGTCACTACTGTAGGGAGCGAAATCCAATTAATAAACTAGAACAAAACTAATCATAAACGATCAATTATACAAGGAGTGTTAGATGTTCAGACTCCATGGTCACATTTAGAGCACTATTTATGTTTATGCAAATTCCTCGTGTACTCCATTGCAAGTAAGTAGAACCGCAAGTAGTTTACAGTTAAAGTGCAGTAGCTAAAGGAGTTAAAGGTAAGTTATTACTCAAGGGTAAAGTGGTCATAATTCATACAGCAATGAACCAATTTGGCAAACCCCAATCCTAATTGAATAGGCCAACCCTTAATTATGGGAAGTGGAGTCGCATTACATTTCACACCGTTAATTACGACAGAGTTAAGTTCTGAAGTCTTACATTTAAAGCACGTAAATTTACCTACATTACATAAATGTAATAATTCAGTAGTAAGCAACAAATACAAAGTTATTATAACACACGTTTACCAATTAGTTTATTTATCAGTGGTAATTAAACTCCTAAACGATTACTGTTAATGTATTCACGTATTTTAAATTTCAGTCTCAAGTAGTTTAAAAATCAAGGGAATTCAAATTATTAAAATCTATTATAAGTAGATCTACCATTAGTAATAAAAACACTAAATCTGTCCTTATTTGTATTTAAACTTTACTTGTATTCAGGTTAAATGGGTTTACAAGTCATGAACCCAGGCGTAACCCACCAGACAGCAGTTAGTAAGGAATGCTTTTCATGCAGTCGATGAGTTCAAGAGTGATCTGTGGATAGTTTAATTTTCACAAATCGCAGAACGAATTTATTATTGAGGTACATTTTAATATATTTAATGGCCTTTGCATAATATTTACATTTACCATCTTACTATTACATTCACCCAAACCTATAAAAAAATCTTTAAAAAATGTGGGCCATAAATCACGCAATTGCCTGCATATAATTTGCATTGGATGTGTAATTTTCAGTCAGATGACACCCAGGAGCTGTTTCTTAATTGGAGTGAGAGACTAAATAATTGGTAACTCTCTGTTGCTTAGAATAAATTAATTGTTTAACACTGAACCAAAATAAGACATTATTTTTCTGACAAAAGTTAATTTTGAATTAATGAGTTTAATGTTATGATGGAGTTTAATGTTAATGTTATGGAAGAAGTAATATGCTACAAACGGACGAAAAAGGAATATTATAGCACAGCAAACACTTTAATAACCGTAATAACCTCAGTAAACTCAAAATGGTTTACACTACGCCATCCAATGAAAATATCTTTTTACATTTATGCATAAATGTTTTTACTGTACGTTAAGCACATTTTATGTTGAACAAACTGTGTAATGTACAGTTTTAACGATATAGTGTTTAGCATTAGTATAGTACAATTATTGTAGTAACTGGTCAACTGTAACAAAACAACTTCAATTAGTAGATTTATTTATTTATTATTATTTTTTTTGCTTATTTCATTCCTGTATTTTGTATTATAGGATGGCATTATAAAGAGCTGCTCCGTTGAATCTCATCTTATCTCAATGACATATACCAAGAGTGGTAAGATCGCAAATGGCCTCTCCAAGACAGTGAATATAACCTATGGCGTCCCCTCGGGTCCTATTTTAGATACATTATTGTTTCTTATATATGTAAACAATTTGAGAGACCTACTCCAGAACGGTACAGTTATTTAATAGGTTGACGACGCGGCTCTTTGCATAAAGGGGAACACGACTAAGGACTTGGATATAAAATATTTTATTGAGTTGAGTACACATCAAAATCAAATTTTGCTTACGGCAGGCCGAACGAAATATGCACCTGCTATTATGATGGACGGTGATCCACTTGTGGAGGCTGATTCTTATCAAATTATCTACCTAAGGTCTGCTCTCCAGAAATAAAAAAAAATGTACTATTAATTTTCAGTTTACCCAAACCTAGTATATGGTGCCTAAGGGTAACCTATTAGCACAAAAAGGGGAGTTTGTGCTAAATAAAAATCGGAAAGAGTGTTTAGACTTTAGAAAAAAACTTTCAGAATTATTCAAAATTGAAATCACAGATATATATAAAACTTATAATTTGAAAGTTTTGTCAAATTAATCAACATTCTCCCTAAATGCATGGAAAAATTAAAATGTATACAATCAATCTAAATCTCAATTAAACTACTTTTTAGTGCTGAATGCGTTTTTTTCAGCTGAATGACCGAATCTGCAGTTTGAATGTCATTATTCCTGTCCCTAAGTATATATCAGAATTTAGGAGAGTAGGCTTGTCCTGGGCATGTCCAAGTGACAATGTTATGTGAGTTCCCCCTTTTACTGTATGTTGACGTTTTCAATGTATTTTAACCATTATTTTCTGAAATAAAGATGTTGTGTCCTACTGTATCTATTAGAATAAAGAGTAACTTATAAATTGGACTAAACATAAAAAAAAGAAACGCCATGTACTGTTCATAAGTGAACACACAGACAGTGCACAAACTAGAGTAAATATTTTATCGTTGTGTAACATCAATTTGCTTTAATACTGAAACATATTGTTAGTGAATCATATTGAATTTGGAAGAGGCGTCCATTGACCACTGTTGATTCAATTACACAGTTAGCTCTCCAACTCTGTTAAACCTACCCATCCCGTAACATTCCTCCCATTGCCCTATATTGGCCATGACATGTGTCGGGACAATTTTCCAACTTCAATATAACCTGTAAATAACTTCCTGTTGGAACCAAATTAATCTAATTTCTCTCCATGAGTTTCAATCTGTTTAACTAAGAATTGTTATCAGAAATAATTTGTTCTTCTAAGGATATTTTAAAAGATAATGTTTAAATCTTGATTAAAAATTACAAAAATTTTAATCTCAATGAGTATATAGACGATTTTGCTTATAATTCGTTAGCAAAATTTGATGATCTTGCTTAGCCCATAAACTAAGTATAACAGTATAAATGTAATTTGAGATAGGGATTATGTATATTATGTATATTTATATGGGCATTGGAATTCATCAGTTACCATTGACTTAATTTTCCAAGAATAATTTAGCTATAATGTATACAATTTAAATAAACATTATTTATTATAGCTGTCAATTAACATTACACGCTTATAAATTACTTAATTGCTATAATGAAGACTTAACCAAATAATAAATCTATAAATGTAAAACAATAACGTAGCAATTAGTTATAGACGTTAATTAACAAGTTATTTACGAATCAGTAAAAAGTTGGACTTTCGAGATCAATATGAGCAGTAATACATCACAAAAAGGAACTCCCATCGATATTGAGATCACTGAATCTGTATATTATGAAGTAGGCTGGCAGGTCCAAAATTGTAAATTGAATATAGTACAGGGATTACAGTTATTAATAAATAGCACTTTTTTATTTGGATCAAGTAGTCAGATTTTTGGATCTACACTCCTGACCAATTGGCACCAACCATGAATTCAAGACAACATTACTTTTCTTTTATTTGTAATTTAGAAACATGTAATAATATGTATTTTTAGCTTTAATTATTTTACTCGATGAATTCACTCATTAATTGTTTGATAATTTATTTAGATAGTATTGCAAAAATCAGTTACTTTTGGGAGACATATACAAACTCCAACCCTCTGCTGCCTACACCCCTAATCCTTACACATTCATTATACACTTACTATTGGCTGACTCTTTCTCCTTAAATAAATAAATAAATATATATATATATATATATATATATTACTCCTTAAAATGAACTGTTATTTGTTTGGATACTGCATTTAAAAGTTCTGATAAATAGTACTTTGTAAAAAAAAATTAATATGTTTTGCGAAATATATATGAATAATACAAGTGTGGTTAAAATACAATTTCTATTTTGTGTTTGAACATAATATTAAAAGCGGTTTATGTATGTTTGTTGTCGTTGGCGTCACAAACACGAGCGATGTGTTTGTTTGTGTATTCGTTGGTGTGTGAGATACTCCCAAGCCGTGCAGTCACTTCCATGTTTTCCCTCAGTTATTTGCTACAAGTCAATTATGAGATTTGACGGTAAGACAGGGTGACGAAACATGCTTATACTAACTGAATTAATTTATAAAATTTGATACGATTTATGAAAACATAAATTTCAATCGAGGAACACAACATTTTTCGCAATACTCGATTCAACGAAACTCACTACTTGACATGAGTGCGCTTAGCGGCGATTGAGTGAAGCTCTGACGCACGGTGTTGCCAAGAGCACAGCTTTTCCGTTTATTCACTACCACTACTTTTTCCGTTACTTAACTACCACTACTTTCTTATCGCAATTACGGATAGATTAGGTTAGGTTAGGTGACTACTAAAGTTGACCACAAACTGGTAAATCTAATAATAATTGACTTACTGACGAATGCGCTCTCTGTGTGTAAGCCTAAGTTCTTGGAAAGCAATAAGATAAGGCCAGCGATGCCATTCCTAGGGGATAAGGAATACTACAGTGGACGTAAAAATGATTGTGGAACAAATTTTAGAGCAATAGAATATTTATCAAGCGGTAGCGAATTAACGGAAAAGAGCCAAGATTTAATATATTAGTTATTGGTTTATAAAACAATTTATATAAAATAATAATATAAAAAAACACTATTTATAAAATAATCCAATATATAAATAAGTAAGTGTAAATCTAATTCCAATTTATGAACTTATATAGATGTCTTATCCAACGTGTTATTTACGATTCTCCTAAAAGTTGTTTGATATTAGATTACTAAATCCCTTATGAAAGTAAATCATTGAAACTTCACTTGACATATTTGAATAGTGGTTTAAAATTTGCCGTGCAAGTTTGAATCCATGTTTCATTACATTTTATATGTTGCAAATTTGCACTTAAATATTACTTTCTTATATTTTTGTTCAATCTTGATTTAAAATCACAATATTAAATTTATTTACAGTACTGTATTGCACTTACAATACTTGCATTGTTAGTATAACTTAGCCTATTTCAAACGTGTTTATTTGATTTATTTATTTTTTTCTAACAGCTGAAGATTAAACTCATAATTATTATGATATTAAAAATGCATCAATAGTTTAATTTTAAACATACAAAATAAACATATTTATTATTTATTTACAGAGCAGCTGTTATTAATTTACTAAAATCAACCCAATGTTATTCTTTTGGAAATATTTTTTTGGGTGGTTTCTATCCCTTAGGACTACTTTGTTAAGATGAAAATACTTTAGTTGTCCTTTTGAAGATCTAAAGAAACAGGGTACAAAATTTCAGCTCTCTACCTACATGAGAAGCTGAAGAATTAGAGATGAGCGAGTGAGCCAGGGCTTTGCCTTTTATATAGATTAACAAATTGTAAAGTAACCGATTTCCATACCAAAAAAACTACTCTGCCAATTATTAATTATAATAATATGTTCTGGAATGCAATAACATTATATTAATTATAACTTATTTGTGTCAATTAAATAAACAATTTAATTTACATTATGGATGCATATTCCTACATAGTTACTTTGATTTAATAAACCATATCATACAGACTTTTAGTTTTTTATATTAATGGTTTATTTTTTAATGGTTTATTTTATTAATGGTAAATTGTATTAAAGTTTTTTTATTTTTTTTAAATTTTATATTAATGGTTTATTTTATATTAATTAAAATGTTGTTATTTTTAACTTTTTGTTTTGTATGTACAAATTTAGGGGTTTTTTACAAGGACGTATGAAGGTTATCTGGAATGTCCTTAATTAATGATTGTGGATATAAAATTGGTATATTTTTATTGGTACCAACAAATTTTCATATATTTATACAAAAGTTTAAGTATAACAAAAATAAATATGTTCAGGCCATTCAACAATCCAATACATTTTAATAATGCAATTTCGTTTTATTTAGATCGGATATGGGATGACATTATTTATGATACGGTTGGTTTAAAGACTGGCTCTGTAACTAAATTACAGCGGTCACAGTCTACGTGATTCTCTAATTGGTTAATATAAATACTAAACTTAAAGCTGTTATGACGATAAATTATCTATCTTGAATTTTTCAGTGTTATCAAATGTAAGTCTAATTCAGCTCGTATTCATACCACTACTTCAGTACATCCACAATCGCTCTCAGTCATACAGTACCGGTAGCCGACTCGTACATTCACCAGTTTTAACAATCCATTGTGCTCTAATTCAGCTCGTATTCATACCACTACTTCAGCACATCCACAACCACTCTCAGTGATACAGTACCGGTAGTCAACTCGTACACTCACCAGTTTTAACAATCCATTGTGCTCTAATTCAGCTCGTATTCATATCACTACTTCAGCACATCCACAACCACTCTCAGTGATACAGCACCGGTAGCCAACTCGTACACTCACCAGTTTTAACAATCCATTGTGCTCTAATTCAGCTCGTATTCATACCACTACTTCAGCACATCCACAACCACTCTCAGTGATACAGCACCGGTAGCCAACTCGTACACTCACCAGTTTTAACAATCCATTGTGCTCTAATTCAGCTCGTATTCATATCACTACTTCAGCACATCCACAACCACTCTCAGTGATACAGTACCGGTAGTCAACTCGTACACTCACCAGTTTTAACAATCCATTGTGCTCTAATTCAGCTCGTATTCATATCATTACTTCAGCACATCCACAACCACTCTCAGTGATACAGCACCGGTAGCCGACTCGTACACTCACCAGTTTTAACAATCTATTGTGTTCTAGTTCAGGCGATCACTAATGTTAGTTGATATGGGCTGCAGACATATACTCTTGAAAACAGCTAGTTTAGTCAAAGTATCAGTTTAAAGTAGGTGTTACCATTGAATGAAGATTACATCATAAACAAGATATTTATTTATTGGGTGATTTTTACAACAATTTCTACAATTAGCAATAAATTGAGCCTTCTTTTATTAAATCTGTATTACAGGCTGTATTTGAGCTTGTTAGCGTGATGAATTAGGCGAATTTTGTGGCGAACTTTACCATTTACTTCTGGAATTTGTTGAATTACCAGTAGGCTTATCTTCAACTTAAGACATTTCTGGACTGTCCAATTGTTTCAGTTAAAGTTGAGACAGCTTTGCAAATTGCCAGCACATTTTCATACTTTATTTATCGAAGATGCATCCTATGTAAGAAGTAAATAAAGTTTTATCTTATTGGTTGGTTTGAAGAAAATATAAATAAGTTAATTTTATTATCTTTGGAATCAATTTCTTTATTAATACTGTACTCTTTTATAGATTGGTCCTCTGCCAGTAAATACCTTTTAGTGACGTAACTAACGATGGGCCACTTCGTACTTAAATTTAATGTTGTCAAATAATTTATATTTAAATTATTATATGTTCATTCAATTTATGTTGCAAAAACTTAAAATATACTACTTCAGTACCATTAAAATTTGATCTAAAACTGTTTGTTATCTAAATATATAAAGCCCATATTAATATCAAATTAATACCTCAAATATCGATTTCACCTGCAATGCAAACATCAATACCACTTGATAATAGAGCGCAAAGTTACTGTTAATATGGTTCAGTGAGATGGATATGATTATCGTACATAAATGTACAACCTACTGCTATGTTTTCAGTACAAACACGACTGATGTTTGTTCGAGCGTGTGTTTGGTGAAGTCTTTGTGTTTATTTATCTCAAGTCTTAAAGCTATCGTGTTTCTATGGTGACAATTAGGCATGCGTTTATGTAGTTGAATATATTTGTATTCGTTATTATTAGTGATACGTTTTCCTTTGAGGTTGGTAACATGAGGTAATGGAATGTATACGGAATGAATATGGAACGTTTATTTGGAATGTAATGAACAAAGCTCGTTTGATGAAAAAACGGCATGATCCAAAGACTAATCATAAATTTATGGGATTTATTTGAACAAATTTCTTATACTATTTCCCCCTAATATTGACAAATATAACAATAGTTATTTGAAGTGAATTTAACACGTATTATTAACTACGACATTGCTTACTGTCATGAAGATGATTTGGTCACTATGTACTAATAACAATAAGGCTGATTTTTAGTTGGTTTTGGCCTGTGGTGACCATGTTATATTATAGAGAGCAAGTCACAGTTTGGTGACAACAAAATGGTTCAGAAATTAAGTCTATAAAATTAACTAAGACTATTATGACTAAACCAAGGAGTTCAGTAACCCCTTGGTTTAGTTTATTCAATCAGGTTTTATTTATTCAATAGTATTGAGCCTGTTAAAAAGGTACTGTTTTTTCCAAATTCAGATTTTATAGATATAGGTCTAAAACTAGACAATTCACCACAGGGATCCGCTCTTATACATTGGTACTATTTTACTGATTTTTAAACCTCAGGAAAACACCAGAATCTATGCATATATTCACTAAGTACACAGGAAATTACTTTTAACTTTAGTAATAATGCTCTGAAGCTTAATTCTGATGAACTATGAGGTTTTAAACTTGGTGTAAAGTTAATCTGTGTAGTTTATAATGAATAACTCTGCATGAGACTGAGAAAGGTTGGATGATGATGCAAACAATCGCTACCTGAGGTTCACTAAAAACTGTTTAACATTAACCCGAAAATCTTAGCTCTTATTTAATTTTTGAAGTATTTTTTACCATATAAATATTGATCTTAAGCTGATAAAATATAATATTATTATATTTAAATAAATATTACTTCTATCTTGGTTTAAAACCAAGAAATCTACTGTGGCGGATATAAATGAAGTTTTGTGAAGATGAATGAGCCACTGCGTACTTTGTAACGTAACACCTGTTACGACAAAGGGTGGAACTTTCTTACCCAATAATGAAGTTTCATACTTTAAGCTACTTTGATTTAGTTGTATCGGAAAAGTTTGTAATTTAGATATTGAGCCATATTGCAAAGTACAGCTTTCAAAGTTGAAGTTTCTTGCAAAGCTACCCTTAAAAAGAAGTCAACATTTAAAGTAATGTAAGTGGAACTTCTTATGATCCTCTTTTCTTCTTATTAGCTCTAAATATGAATCATTTTATGAATTAAATAACTTAAACATTAAAATAATTTTGTTTCCCTGATGATTCTTGAAAACTATTATTCTTTACATAAAACTGTTTCCCAACAGTCAGTTGTAGATACAATTTTGATTTATACGAATTTCAAAAATAACGAATTAGCATTTGACGATTAGAATATTAATTACATGAGGGACCTAATTAACATGTTTTTGGGAACTTGTCCGTAAATTCACTACCACTACTTTTTTTAGTTTCCGTTGATTTATTACCGCTTGATAAGTATTCTACTGATCTAAAAAACGTTTCCCAGTTATTTTTAGGTCAACTGTAGTATTCCTTATTCGCTAGGAATTCCATATCACTTGCCTTATCTTATCGCTTTCCAAGAACTTGCACACGGTAAGCGCATTCGGCGGTAAGTCAATCATGGGATTTACCATTTTATGATCAACTTTAGTAACCTAACGAAACCTAACCTGACCTGACATAACCTAACCGTAAATGCGATAAAAAAAGTCGTGGCAATGAAGTAACGAAAAAAGTAATGGTAGTGAATTAACGGAAAAGGTCCTGTTTCTGTTCTAACACATTTCAAATGGCAGTAAAAAATTTACTTGGATCAAACGCAGTTTATTGTATAAATGCGAACTGTTAATTTGATCATAAACGCTTTATGGATTATATAGGCATAGTCTATTGATTTTAGATTGGTCTAAGGTTTGGTATTTAATTTGATTATTTATTGATCTCAGAATATGGAGTGCAGCAGCTTGATGCATGGTTTGTTTAGTATTTGATATGTTTGAATTGTATATTTAATTTAACGTATTGAATGTATGTAATTTAGTTTAGTGTTATTACATAAAAAAAACAAGTGAAAAATTACAATAAGAAAGTTATTGACAAGTATAAGATGACTATATTCAATTTATTATCAATGATTTGCCTTTTTTAAGGAGATATTACCCTTAGGGAGAGTGACATCCCTGAGAAGTATCATTCCACAATATTGGTCATCTATGTACTTTCCTGTGTTAACGTAATTGCTTTTTTATTTTTTTTTAAATGATCATCTGACATTATTTATCGGTTAAATGTTCACCATTTTCACACAGGAAAAATCAGAGTCAAATTTATTTATTTGAGATAAGACTCCAGATATGATGTACTCCATAACTGTTACTATAGAGAACTATAACTGTTACTCCATACTTTAAATGATTTATTTTTTAATTTATTCAGTCTGGTTGGCATTATTAGCACAGTGCTTGCATGGCACCCAGCAACTTGGCGACAAAGTGTTGTGGATATTGTCATAATATAGGCACGGCGTATAAGCACAAAGATGGCCTTCAACGTAGACACTACTAGAGAGGTCTGGTGTGTCCGTGTGGGATGATAGTCAGTATCCAGATATTAATTATGGAAGAGAATTGAGTGTTAGGCTTGTCATTAGTGGAAATACTACTAATACACGTGGTTAAGATTCCACGTAAAGTTGAATGTCCCTTACTTCCCTGGCTATTGGCAATCAATAAATGGTTCTTTCTGATGAACAGTCAACCTAAGTTAATAACCAGCCTAAACTGGTCATCAACACAAAAATACACTCACATAATGATTTACGTTCACTTTAAAATACGCACAAACGCACAAGCTTTGTCAGCGTTTCATATCTGAATAGTTACAAAAATAGTTCATTTTTGTTAAATCTCTACTAGGTGTAATTAAAAAATAACGATCTACTTTAAACAATAAATGAATATAAAATGTAATAATATTTATCTATTTTTGTAACATATTTATAATTTACTGCATGCTAAACATTTACAGTAATAACAGAGTTATAAATAAACATATTCTATCTCCCGTGTAGAAGATATCTTGCCAGCCGCGGGCAACGTACCACAATATTTTCACACAACAATCTGTCTGAAATCAATTTAGCTGTCTCGCGTTCATAAATATTTTCTTACCGGAGTAGAAGAGTGCTTGCTCATCTTTTTAGGTAGAGTTCTCTGAGAATTTGTAATACAGGATGATATTTAATAGAGGATAGTTTTCTTATTTTCAACGTTAAATTTTAGTTAAATCTGGTAGTTAGTTAATAAAATCATTTGTTAGTTCTGTTATCAATGACATTTTTTTGAAAAATATTTTATCAAGTAATGAATCAATGAAAATATTTTATCAAGTATTTCGTTTTATAAAATATTCACTTTGAAATCGATCTAACGGAACCATACAAGGCTAAAGAAGAATACAATTTCACCATATCCAACAACGTTTCGGAAGGATATAATTTCACCATTTCATAAGCCATTGATTTTAAAAGGTCATTTCTTTTTAAATCAATATTTCAATACTTCACATTGAAATGGATCTGAGTCTTTATTACTATATTAAAATGTAACCTTATAATAACGCTTAAGGATAAATTTTATTCAAATTATAATGTTTACTGACAATAAAATGATATGCCTGCAATTTTAATATAAATTTGAAATCCTAATAACTCAATAATAACTCAATAACTCATTTATTAAGCCAGATCAACAAAACAAGATTGCATCAGCCAAGTCATCAATGTAACTAAATGAAATAATTACTTTAATACTAATTAAAACCAATTACAAATTGTTGTCAACCAATTACAATTATTTTTGTCAACAGAGTTAGTGACTACCAGCCAGGAAATTACGGACGCTGTAGACCACTGCATCTAAAAGCATTCTTTTTACCCCCCTCTTAAAAGCCCTGTGATCCTGCTCGATCTTTAGTGATGTTGGAAGACTATTGTAGAGTTTGATGGCATTGTACTGGAACTGTTTTTGGAAAAATGAAGTGGAATGTCTGGGAATTGAAATATTATTGGTATTTCGGAGTGGATATCTGTTACTGGAAGGAGAGCTGAACACAGAAATATTTTTCCTGACAAACAACAAGGTCTCCAAGATGTAAATTGAAGGGAATGTTAAAATGTTGTTGGTCCTGAAAATCTCTCTGCATGAATGGCCTCTAGGGAGAGAGAATATGACTCTTATAGCCTTCTTTTGTAGTCGAAACTCATTTTCTAAATTTAATTTATTCCTGTTTTTAGTCTAAAGCCTATCCTTTTTTAATAAAGATTGGCTTTAAGGTACATTTGAATATGAACAGTATTTTTTCTACTCTTTATAAATAAAGGATACATAATTTATTTATGGAAATTAACTTTAACTTAAATTTAACTTTAAATTAAATTAATATCTTTTTCTTGAAATTAAGTGGAAATTTATGAAATACAGTTTTTGAATCAGCTGGAAGCTACATAAATATAATACCACAACTTTATTATTACACGTTAAAGATGTGTTAAAAGTTCAAAAGCTTACTCTATGATATTTAAAAATGATTTTGTTTTAATTTACACACATTTTAACTCAATACGTAACAAAAGAATTTTCGAGAGTAACTAATCACTGCAGTAATCCCAGGTCTGTAAAGTGGTTCTCAGGTTCAAAAAAAAAATAATTAAAAAGTATAAGTTAAGAATAACGTGATACCATTAACTGATTATTTGTTGTATCGCTCTTGATTATTGCCAGATTCACAAAATTCAATCTTCAAGGTGTAACAAAGATTCAATCAGTTCAGAACCTCAAGTTTAGCAGAGTAATTTAAACACATAATCTAATTTCAATATTTAGCGTAAAAAAAGTGAATCAAATTGAACTATTAGTGAGAAATAAGTCACATAGGGTTTTTAAATCACGGCATTGCTTTTATATTGTATATGAACATTGCTCTGATGCTATAACAAATGAAATGTTATTCATTGCGTTTCTTCTTAGATGTTATTCATTTATCTCTAATATTCTTGTTTCTGTCGAATAGTTGAACCACAAGTGTCAACGATAATTTGTTTGTGCAAGACAAAACAATAATTATTTATCAAATTCATTGTTTCTACCAAATGACATGCATGTAGTGTAAAATATTATTACGTTGAACTATAATGTTTATAATTGCAGGTATTCGTTTTTGAAAAGACCGCTCCAAAAATATACGACTAGCATCGCTCGGCGAGGGTTATGCTCCTAAATGCCAGTGATGGTTATTTTAATTAATCACGGCTGGCTATTCAAGTTAATCACGAATGGATACGCAAGCTGATCACGGGTGGATACGAAAGCTGATCACGGGTGGATACGCAAGCTGATCACGGGTGGATACTCAAGTTTAGCACGGGTGGATACTTAAGTTGTTCACGGGTGTATATTCAAGTTGATCACGGGTGTATATTCAAGTTGATCATCATCCTGAGTTCTCTCACTCGTATTGTGAATGTTATAAAGGTACGAATTGGCCAGTATCTGTGTATTTATTATCTATTTTATTTTAGCTTTTTGAGAAAAAAAATATGTTAGAATCCTTTTTTTTGTATTTATTTAGTGACTCTAAAAGATAATTTGAGTCAAATTGTATGGTCCTGAAGCCTTATATAGTTCATCAGAAACTATTATTAGTCAGTCAATAGTATTTGGATTTATATTCAACATTACAATTATGGAAATAATTTGTGATAAGGACGTTATTGTTGTTGGAAAATTATCAGTGGAAGTAAAACATGTTTTACTAAGGGTGAAAACTCTGCTATTTAATCTGATGTTAATTTTATACCCTTCAATTGTTGTTGTTTTAAAAATCAAGGGAAAATACTAAAAAACGAGTAGCTTATTCACAATCAAATATAACGGGTGTTCAATAAGTCTGAAAATCCCTTAGTATTTACTATATTAATAAACACTAGTGAATACACATCTATTTGTCTGAATTTTTAACATTGGCTTTTTGCTTCTTGTAGATGGCTATTCGTTGTACGAGAGCTGTACGTTCCAGAGCTTCTCGTAATCATAGAACAATGAAGCTCTAGAGTTACATCCTCACTTTAGTTACTGACGTTTCGGCTATTTTAACTATCCTTTTTCGCTTTGGAGGACGTCCTGTGGAGGAAGTCTGTACATTATTAAATTTCAGAACTTATTCTAATTTCAAAGAGTTGGTAATAGAGTAAAGAAATTCAATTTATCAGTAGCTTTTAAGATTTGTAATACTATGTCCAACATTTCACACCCGAATATTGAAAGTGAAGATAAATTTAATAATTCAGGAATATATAGGATTAACTGTAATGATTGTAATATCTTTTACGTAGGTTAGACTGTACATTTTAGCAAGAGATATAAAAACTATGTCTCCGCTTTTAAAAATAAGACACATGAAAGATCTAATGTAGCTAAACACCTTCTGAACTGTACCCACAGTTTGAATAAAATAGATGAAAATGTAGATATTCTAAAGTTTGTAAGAAGGGTCGTAACATGAATGCTTGGGAAGAGTTATTTATTTTTAAAGAAAAATGTAAGGATCGTGATAAATTAATGAACGAACATGTTAATTTTGATTCCGAAATAGTTTTTAATAATGTATTTTCAGCTAGTAAAAGAAGAGAAGTAACAGCCAATAGGAATTAACCAATAATATCACAACAGCCGCCATTTTGACGATTCCAGCCAAGGGGGTAACGTGATCATAGGCCTTCTTTCCATTCACCATTTTCCATTCTTTTGTAAATCCCTCTGGTCTGAGGAATGTGAGCGCGGCTCACCGAAATCGATCACTATAATATTCGTGCATTTTGTACATGTATTGTAATATATTTGTGTATTTTGTGCTTATATTGTAATAAATTTGAATTGTGTGACATTTACTTGTACTGTATTCTTAAATGTAAGCATAAGTGATAAGCTGATATTTCCAAACGAATAGTCCTTTTTCAGTCGGGGTTGTGGCAATGTGTTCCTTTAACAATGACCTTTAAAACGAGGCATGACTGGAACTATGCTCATATGTAAGATTTTTCAGACTCCTCCGCAGGATAGTTCAAATGGCAAAGAATTCAGTAATTACAGTGAGGACGTAAACATGTGGTTCAATTGTTCTGTGTTTATCAATATTACATACTAAAGGAGTTCCAGACTTTTTGAACACCCGGTAAAATAAATCTGCAGCTTAAGACAAAATTACAGTGAATAAATGACATTCAAAATTGTTTTATTTTTACAAACTAGGAATAATATTGTGAACACACATTATATAAAACTCAGATAATCGGAAAATTTATGGTAACTCCAAATCAAACCTCCCCTTTCCAGAAAGTGTCACGGGGGGTGATTGATGAATTCTGGTAATGCAGTGGAGAGAGCCTTACTCAACTCCTTGGAATGGATCGCTCCAGCCTTTCACATGGTGAACCTTACACCGAGCTATTTATTGTGAGACTCAACTAACACTTTACAGCTGGCATAGTTGATTACACAATATTTATCACACGAGCCTCAATCTTAACTATTTTTATTAAAATAGTAGGAGCTTATCGTAATTTTAAACTAAAATAAATTCATTGATCATAAAAAGAACGAAACCTCATATCCCAAGGCAGTGAAATGTTTGTAAAATAATGGTTAATTTTTTATTAAAGAGCGAAGAAAGCTGTTGTATTGTTCTGTTTATGTTTACATAAAAACAATAGTTACCATCTTAAATGAGAACATTTTGGAGTGTTTTGAACCTATTAAATTCTAAATAATATTTTGGGATTAAATTTTGGATAAGATATAGTTGGTTAAACTACTCAAAATAATTATCCTTGTTGAAAAATAACAATAACTTTAAAAAAAAAGCCGAAAAAAGGTGAACATTTGTTCTTGATCACTTAGATTTATCTGAGGACCTTTATATTCCCAGGGAGAAAAATTCATACTATGAGAAATCAACCTACTAAATTTCGTTAAATTACGTTGGATAGTTTTCGTATAAAAATTTTGCAATATAATGTGATCTTGACAGAGAAGCAAATTTTTAAATTGTTTCCAAACTTAAAATATGCGCCTGATGCACTTGCCATTTTTTCGTAAACTAGTAAGCTCAAACTTTTGTATGCTTCCTCTAAAATTAAAATCGGACGATTTGGACGCCCCGGCAATTTTTTAAAATCAGTTTTTTGCTTATAATCAATTTTACTAACTTTTTAAAATTTACAACGAAACGTTTTTTTATATATGGTTTAAACGTACTTGAATAGACGCTTAACTGGTACAAATTTCGTCCAAATACATCGACTGGTTTCCGAAATACAAGCTGTCAAACTTAACAAGCGTTTGCAGCGAATGTTTAAACAATACGGAGTCGATTAAAGAATCAATAGGTTCATCATACCTAGTTCTTTTCGAGTACAAATTTTCATAAGCGTGAATTATCGGAAAAATCAATTAAAATTAAAATAAATCGTATACTCGCGTGAAAAATTACCGAAAGGTGGTCTTCTAGAAAATTAATTCAAAGGTTCAAAATGCTTAGGTGAGAAAATGTTTCTTTTCTTAGCTTCTAATGGACCATTTTGATGATTTTTTTTAAAACCGATGTTTTGCGAGAAGAAATGTTCAGATATGGTAGTGCCAAGTGTTTATCATGGATGCATTTTATTATTAAAAAATTATAGCATTTGCACATTATACTTAACGCTTGACTTCGACAGCTTGTATCTCGGAATCCAGTCGGTGGATTTGGATGAAATTTGTACCAGTTAAGCGTCTTTCTAAGTACCTTAACCATATTTAAAAAAAATGTGTTGTCGTAAATTTTGTAATGATAGTGAAATTGTTTATAAGCAAAAACAATTATTGACTTAAAAAAACTTCCGGAGGCGTCCAAATCGTCTGATATTAATGTTATAGGTAGCATATAATTGTTTGAGCTTACTAGTACATAAAAAACAGTGGTAAGTGCCTCAGGTGCGTATTTTAAATTTGGCAACAATTTAAACATTTGCTTCTCTGTCAAGAGCAAATTAGATTGCAACATTATTATGCGAAATCTATCCAACGGAATTTGACGAAATGTGGTAGGTTGATTTATCATAGTATGAAGTTTTCTCTCTGGGAATACAATGGTCCTTAGACAAATCTAAATGCTCGAGAAAAATGTGTACCTTTTGTCGGCTATTTTAAAAAGTTATTGTTATTTTGCAATAAGGGTAATTAATTTCGAGTAGTCTAACCAACTATTCCTTACCTAAAATTTAATTACAAAACCTTTTTCTCTCTTCAACTTTCCTCGAAAGTCAGTACTTCCAAAGTTATACAGAAAATAAACGAAAAAATGTATTTTTTAAATTTTTCACATTTTTGTTAATAGCAAAATTTCCCCAAGATTTTGATATGGAGCATATTGTTATCTGTATTGTTTTAGAGGGTTTAAAGCAAAAATTACCATGCCACTTCTCGTGTCCACCTTGAAAACAGGTCCGCCCTAATCTAAGACCATTAAAAATAATTACAAGAAGAAAAAATAAATGTAAATAAATTACTAATTAGCTAACAACTATTCACTTTAAATATTGTTTAGGAATGCCGTATTTCATCTAATAAAGTGACCGTTAATAATGTCAACGCTACGACGGTTGTTATGCAATGTTATATAACAATATCTCGTTAATGAATTTTGCCATTTGAAGGTAAGGTGTTTTATTATTTTTGACGTAAGTCACTTACTTTGTCACGCAGTAGAGTGATGGAGTTATGTTATGTAAATACCTATTATTATTCACGGTTATAACAACAGACAGTTATAACCCTATGTATAATTACTTCTTCAGCTGTTAGAAATGTTGTTTGAATACCCTAAGCTATGGAAACTTTTAACAATCTTATAGATTGTTAATGAAATGGGTGAGAAAGTGTTTTCGAATGGTAACCCCAGGTCTTTGAGATAACACTTACAACTGCAGGACAGTATACAATTTTCAATAATTTACTATGAAACTTAATAGCATCCCCCAGAAATTATACATAATCTCTTTTAAAATATATTTCTTTAACTGTACATATTGGATAAAATCCCAAATGGGCAATACAAATAAAAACACCATTCAGCATTGTTAAGCCTTGTTTCATTCATACAAGTCCCAGGCCCAAATCTCCTGTTTCCATTCCTCGTGGCAAAAGCCCCTCGTGGAGACTGGCACATTTAGGTCCCCGACATTTTTCCATGACATGTTTCACACTGTTTCCATTCCTCGTGGCACAAGCCTCTCGTGGAGCGTGCCATATTTTTTCCTCGGCACTTGTTTCGTGACATATTTCACACTCTTTCCATTCCTCGTGGCACAAGCCCCTCGTGGAGACTGGCGTATTTAGGTCCCCGACATTTTTCCATGACATGTTTCACACTGTTTCCATTCCTCGTGGCACAAGCCTCTCGTGGAGCGTGCCATATTTTTTCCTCGGCCCTTGTTCCGTGACAAATTTCACACTCTTTCCATTCCTCGTGGCACAAGCCCCTCGTGGAGACTGGCGCATTTAGGTCCCCGACATTTTTTCCATGACATGTTTCACACTGTTTCCATTCCTCATGGCACAAGCCTCTCGTGGAGCGTGCCATATTTTTTCCTCGGCACTTGTTCCATGACATATTTCACACTCTTTCCATTCCTCGTGGCACAAGCCCCTCGTGGAGACTGGCGTATTTAGGTCCCCGACATTTTTTCCATGACATGTTTCACACTGTTTCCATTCCTCGAGGCACAAGCCTCTCGTGGAGCGTGCCATATTTTTTCCTCGGCACTTGTTTCGTGACATATTTCACACTCTTTCCATTCCTCGTGGCACAAGCCCCTCGTGAAGACTGGCGCATTTAGGTCCCCGACATTTTTCCATGACATGTTTCACACTGTTTCCATTCCTCGTGACACAAGCCTCTCGTGGAGCGTGCCATATTTATTCCTCGGCCCTTGTTCCATGACATATTTCACACTCTTTCCATTCCTCGTGGCACAAGCCCCTCGTGGAGACTGGCGCATTTAGGTCCCCGACATTTTTTCCATGACATGTTTCACACTGTTTCCATTCCTCGTGGCACAAGCCTCTCGTGGAGCGTGCCATATTTTTTCCTCGGCCCTTGTTCCATGACATATTTCACACTCTTTCCATTCCTCGTGGCACAAGCCCCTCGTGGAGACTGGCGCATTTAGGTCCCCGACATTTTTTCCATGACATGTTTCACACTGTTTCCATTCCTCGTGGCACAAGCCTCTCGTGGAGCGTGCCATATTTTTTCTTCGGCACTTGTTCCGTGACATATTTCACACTCTTTCCATTCCTCGTGGCGTTGCACATTTTTGTCCTCGGCATTTGTTCCACGACATGTTTCAGATAGTTTTTATTTGGAAACTTTTGCCGGAACATGTCGTGCAACTTGTTATGGGACAAATATGTACTGGAGCGTAGTACTGAAAAAGTAGTAATGGAGCGGGGCTTAATTAACATACTAGAGAACTCTGGAAGATATTTTTTATGACATATACTATAATACTAATCTTTACATTTATTGTTAGTTATAATACCTATTTGACTATATGTGGTATTAAAAAGATTAACTGTAGATCTTAAAATTTGATTGTAGTTTTCCTTATTTTTATCTTTATTTTATTTACAAAACGACGAGGCATATAGTTTTTAATACATTTCCAGTTAAATTTTACAATTCTTGCCAATTTATAATTGTAAAATTCATTTTGGCATTTGGAATCTGTACGCTTTAGCAAACTATTAATTAAATTTCATAATTTAAAACACTTAAACTAAAGTTAAAATCATAAAATATTAATGTATCACCTTTTAATTTATGTTTTAATTTAACTGTTTAAAGCTTTTATATACAGTTCAAATGTATAAAAGTCGCCTTAATGTTTGAAACTTACAATACTTTATCAGTGTTATGGCCTCTTGAATCTTGATGAACATTTTCCACAGAATACGCGCCAAGATACACTTTACTGTTACTACGGAACTCATTCGCCTAATTGGCAATTAAATAAAACTTATTTCCTTGAAACCTCTCCAGACGTAGTCCTGTTGACTACCCCCCCCCCCCCCCAAAGAATACTCTTATTCAAAGCGGTTTGTTTTCTTTGACGAAGCATCTTCTGGAGAGCAAATAATAAGAGATTTATGAACCGTTGAACGTGTATTTCATCAGTTTAGTTTATCATTGCCTTCGGTTTTGTCTGATATAAACGTGTTAAATACTCTCTAAAAAGAGGAAAAAGCTTTTTTCTTTTTTTAGAAGAAATTTAGAATAACTATAATAATTTTTATAGTTATTCATGTTGGACCCAGACATGCGCAGTGCAGTTTTTATGAGTGCCTGTATGTTTAGAAGACTAGTAAAATTTCTGTTTGCCTTCACTCATTCCATTATTTATGAACGAAACGATTTTTACTAGATCAGGACGCTGTTCCAGTTTCTTTTCCTATCACCCTGTGAGCAGCTTTCCAGAAAAGAATATTTTTCCTGGATATGTTTTTTTTAACGACAGATCATGTTATACCTGCAGTTATTAGGCATTCTTTTATTGTACTATTCCATTTATCTGTGTATGTTTTTACCACTTTTTTATTTGAACATTTTCCAATTTTCCTTTTTAGTAGAATGAGTTCCACTGTATTGATACATCAAAACAATTCTACTCTCATTTTCTCATGTCAAATTGTGAATCAGTTTATTTTTCCATTTCCTTATTACTTACGTAAAGGTTTGTGTATGTAAAGTAAATTTGTACTATATCTTAATCTTTTTCTAAATTGTTCTAAGGCAAAATTTCTGTTTAAACATACTTTACAACTATATAGGGACATTCTAGTTTAATAACTATGGTCTGAAAAAACTATATTAAATATATTAATGTATCATAGATTATGTACGCATTAGTGTTGTGAGTGATTTGGTTGAGCGTTCTTAATGATTAAACTTATATTAAGTGTTACATTCAAGTACGAGATTTCAAAGAATATATTTAAATACGCGTCCTTTATTATTCTAGATGGTCGAGATCAGTATGGTCAACATTGTTTATGAATAAAGTGAACTACATGAAATAACTGGTTAGTAAATTAGGTTTGAAAAAATACTAAACAAAATGACTCGCAAATTTATTGGAATGTAAATCAAGCAAATAATTTGATTTTCATAAGAATGTTCTAATAAAACTGTATAGTGGCATAAAACTGGATCTAATATACTACGGTAGATGTTGGTTTCCTCCCGTTTGATGTTTATGGATAGCTTGATAGTGGTTTGTCGTGGAACTCCTAACTCTATTACAAGTCACTCTTTACACCTGACCTGTACACATTAAGGTATATTGAATACAGGTGAAATATGGTTCGACTACTTTTATATGTATTTTGTGTGTTAGCATGGCGAGTAAAATGATTTAACAAAATATTGAGGAAATGTTTGTTTCTACGCATATACATCTAACTAACAGACATTTAATAGAATAATTGTAATTGGATGAACTAATAACAACGACAGAGTTAACAACCTAAAACCTATGAAAACACATATCCCATTACATTTTAGTAATAAATTTATAAGCAATACGAACAACAATCTTTATTTCTTATTTTTACATTAATAATACACTACATTATAAATAATAATATCACATTGCACACAAAGTTATATAAAAGTTCACAAACTTAAACACATTTTGATCCACTAATTTTGATTCGTAAAGTTGATATTTGACTGTTATATATAAATTTTGACATACGAAGTGAACACTTATTTCCCCCAAAATGTATTAATAATAATACTTTTTGTAATATAATCACAAAGTAGGAATGTCTAACACAATAAATTACTAAACATTTGTATTTTCCATTTGTGTTGCACATTACGAACCCCACATATCAGCAATTCATAATCAAACACGCTTCAGCACTTCCAACAGTCCTTTGTATCAGAGTGATGAAAGATGTCAATTGTTGTTGTCGATCTGTGGAAACACTCAGCTGATGCCTGAAGCGATGTTCCCTCCACTCACAATGACGTGTAAGACTTTACGTTTACCGTTTGTCGTTTTTCTACACATTTGATGAATTTTGTATTTATGTCACGTTTATATACGTACATAAATATAATGTATATATATATATATATATATATATATATATATATATATATATATATATATATATATATATCTATTTAAGATCCTAATTAAATTAGGTCATACTATGTGACACTCCTGCACGATAAGAGTGTCAACCTCAACACTCGCTACTCACACCATTCTAGGGGACACTCCTATACGCTGGCTTCGCTCGTATCACCTAGACCTCTGTCAGTTTCGGTCTGTGAATCACGACTACATATTAACAGTAGGAGGGTATATAAGGCAACAGAACAAATATTTAGTATTGCATGTTAAAAAAAATAGCTGCTTTTAAATGTACAAAATCAGACAATTTTAACCTTTGTAATACAGTAAACAATGTTTCCACAATCATGAACATTATAAACATCATTAGCTGTCATGTGTAACGAAAAAAACAAAAAAAAAACAAAAAAAAAACAAAAAACAAAAAAAATAATAATATACTCTGAAATGATAGAAAATCGTTGGATCTGTTTGAGCCATAAGGGTTCAATGTAGGTTTTTGTTATATCTGATATTTTCCCCACTATTTAGATATTCGGATTTCATTTAATTACTATAAAAACTTGATTCATCCTGCATATGACTTTCTATCTTTTATTTTTAATATGTGCATCGTAAGAGTATTTACTAATTACATTCTTACATTTTATTTAACTTAATATACACATTTAAATCAGTGTTTTCGATAGAATTTTTATAGTTTCCAAAAAAAAAAAAAAAAATTCAAAATACGAATATTTATTAATTTATAAATAATTAATGGACACGTTACAAATGTCTATTATGCACGTTATCAATTTATTTATATCAATGAATTTCTAAAACCTTGAGATTTGTACGTTCCGTAGCATATTCCAACAAACAATTCACAAAAGTATGTTTTCTGTTCACTTTATGGCAAAAAGCTAAGGGAACGAAGAGTGTTTTCTTACTTCAAAACTAGATCACCTAAAGTTTCAAAAGCATCTTTCAAGTTTTTACTATCTGAGTAGTTCCAATGTATATTGTACCTTTAGATATGCTGTATATTATTACAGCGTCTTATTATATTATTATGCTATACAGGTTAGCGTCTTACACTGCTGTAACGCCGTCTTCGCATTAATAATAAGGAACGTGTTTCGCGACTTTTTATGTTGACACCATCAGACTCTCCGAACTAAACAGAACCGTCATTGATTACCTTCCGTCTTGCCAATCGAATTAAGCGTGTGTTTCCTGTCAAATTCAGGAATTTAAATTGCAACATTTTAAAGTGCTAAATAATATTTTAAATCACTTACGATAACAATGTTAAATTAAAACATTCAATTAATGAAAATAGATGGTAACGGAACAAACATGTCGTAAAATATTTTTAGTCTAGTTATAAAAAATAGCACACACACGCACACACACGCGCGCGCGCGAACACACAGACACACACACACACACACACACACACACACACACACACACACACACACACACACACACACACACACACACACACACACACACACTCAACAAGTAAACATTAGCAGGCAGAAATAGAAATAAATGTAAAAAGAATCAAATTGGAAAAAATCCTGAATATGTGAAACATTGAAGGATCCATACAATATTTAAATACGGACAATACAAATATTGTATTTGGTAGAGCATGAGGAAATAAAAAACTTTACTTGGGTATTTCGAATAAATTGAATGCTTGAACGTAATATTTGTTCTGTAGAGAGCACTTGTCCAAATTGTGTTACCTACTGAGCGCACTTCTCAATAGCTCAATAATATTGTACGTCATCTAACTTATTACAAATATTATAAACATTCGTGAGTTTTACAGTAAACTGGGCATAGACAATACACCAATCCATGTTTCCCTCGAATGACGAGGGTTTTGGAAGTAAACCGTTTTTGTCAGCCGTCGGTGCTTATTATAAATTACAAAATCATGTGAAAAATTTATTGAACAAAAATTGTACGTCACAAAAATAACACTAGAAGAACATAAGATTGCGTATTTTTAAACCTCATGGAAGTAGATCATAAGTTTACAACATATTCACTCGTTTTTGAAATTTGTTAATGATGGAGTATCATATGAGGGAGACGAAGGTAGTTGGACATTTGCTATCATTACGTGAAAATTACCAATCACGACGTTTCGATTTGGTAAAACCCAAACCTTTTTCAAGTGCTAAAAACTAAATTACATCTACACAAACATGTTATAAAACTACGTTCTTAAACTAATAAACTTATCTAATTTAATAATTATCTACATTTTTACCTAGATCCTAGAATGGGGTACAAATAGTTTTTTATCTTATAGTGAAAAAAACAACTTTTTTAAAAATCGTTATTTTTCTACAACTTTATTTTTAATTTCTCGTGTTTTTTATGCAGAACACAAATATATAACTGGTTTCATCGTAAAATTATTTTTTCAGCCCAAAAAATGCATTGCATTTTCACGTAATGATGGCAAATGTCCAACTACCTTTGTCTCCCTCATATGATACTCCATCATTAACAAATTTCAAAAACAAATTTGAATAAGTTAGGTTATGTTAGTAAGTAAAAATGCACTTTTTGGGCTGACAAAATAATTTTACGACGAAACCAGTTATATATTTGTGTTCTGCATAAAAAACACGAGAAATGAAAAATAAAGTTGTAGGAAAATACAGATTTTTAAAAAAGTTGTTTTTTTCACTATAAGATAAAAAACTATTTGTACCCCATTCTAGGATCTAGGTAAAAATGTAGATAATTATTAAATTAGATAAGTTTATTAGTTTAAGAACGTAGTTATATAACATGTTTGTGTAGATGTATTTAGTTTTTAGCACTTGAAAAAGGTTTGGGTTTTACCAAATCGAAACGTCGTGATTGGTAATTTTCACGTAATGATGGCAAATGTCCAACTACCTTTGTCTCCCTCATATTCACTCGATCCGGTTGGTAAAAAAAAGGATAAAATAGGGATTTAATAATTCTCAAATACGACATTGAATCCAAAGGGCTGATATATTTAGCTCAGTCCTTGGTCCAACATGAGACGTTACAAAGGACGTTATTAAAAAAGAGCACATACACTACATGTAAATAATTGCAGGCAGAAATATAAATAATGATGCTGATTCATTTCACTAAAATAATACTAGTCGTATTTGACTTTATATTCAACATTCCTCTTCTATTCGTAACGTAGAATATGATTTACTACGTACTTGAGTAGACTTCAATTATTAGTCTTGATATTCACAATTAAGTGAATTTTGGGTTTTAAATTATTTAGTGTGTCATTTTCGTACTATTGTCGAAAATAACTCCTAAGCACTTACGAGGGTTCACATTTCTATAACCTCGCATGCACAAGGTCCAAGATCCCCTAAGGAACAAGTTAAAGGAGGTATAAGTTATGGCCTCGCATTGGGGATGAAATTACAATATCTCTAGCTCATATAAGGATGTATTACAATTTTTAAATTTATAAAAATATAGAAATACTTTCGTATACTGATGCTAAAATGTTCCAGAGTTAAATTTGTATTTTTATCAGTACTATTATTATTATTATACTTTTCTAAACTACAAACCAGATATAAATATTGTGATTTTATTTCTAATAGAAAAATAATTACACATACTCAAAAAAAGAGGGTGTGCAACAATATTATATTCTGTTGATGGAAAAATTCATATAGGAAAATATTTATGCCTACGTCTGGGAAAAATTGATTTCAGAGGGAATGTTGTCTGGAAATATTGAGTGCGCCACTCACTGCAGACAAGTTATCGGCTGTCTGACAGTTTCCTAATATGACATCCATATGTGCTCTTAAACACTGAAATTCAAAACAGAACCTATATATCAAACATTTTTGCTGGATAGTACTTGTTTTGCTTTATACTGTGTACTGTAGATTTTATTTTATCATAACATTTTTTTGATTAGTTTAATTTTTAAAATCTCTTAATAGTTTGGGAGCTGGTCTATGCAATTCATACGATGTGTATAACACTTAAATAAGAGGAATTTGTAACAGAGTCAATTATTATATCTATTGGAAAAAATAAAATAATATTAAGCTACAATTAAAATGTGAAATAGATCTCTGTAAGACTGCACAATTAGTATTGTAATACAGGGTGCATTGTAAGTAATTTTATAATTTACAAAATTTGTTACAAATGTTAAAAAAAAGTCTTTTCAGTATAGTGTGCCTAAACTTTTTAACAACATTCCTAGTGACATCAAAGTTTGTTAAAATGTTAAAATTTTTTAATAAATAAAAAAATGGCCATTCTTGTGTAATTAAAGGTGTATTTTTTATAGAACATAAATCATTTTACACGTTGGCACAAAATACGCGAGAAATAAATAAACTAGGATAATCTTTTTTTATTAACACAAAACGAAATCCTCAAACACTATATACAAGTAGAATATAGATTTTAGTTTAGTTAAAAGTGAGTTTTTTAACATTTAATCTGACATCACGTGTAAAATAAACTCTCTTGAAAGAGCTTATTATATTCCATGCGAACTGAATATTGAAGTGCCTTTTATAATTACCTGACAAAGAGATATCTATGGTAAATATTCAACAAAGCCACTTGATTGGAGCATACGAAATTAATTAATTTCTAATAATGTGTTGTCCTTTAATAATGATTGATATAATCATTATTCATTTCATAGTGTCAAATTACAGCGAATACTTCCTCCTTAATACGTTAACATTAATTCAAATATTGTATTAAATAATATAAATTTACTGATATATTATTTGATATCAACAGAATAAAATGGTACTCTTCATATACGAATTGATAAAGTATTACTTTTAGTTTTAATGTTATTGAAACATAATCTATGAGATGTCTTACGCAATTTACATTATTAACGCATTTAAAAAAAATTTAGTAACGCTAATCGATACTTGGTTGTAGCTACAGTTATACGTAAAACATATACAACTGTGATACATTTATATATGCTTTCACACGCGATTTCCCAGTAGAGACCGGTTGAAGCATATTTCGAGCTAAAACATATTTACCCTGATGTAATTCTCGGAGGCAAAGTGGTTTCTAACACAGTTTGAATTTCCAGGCAAACCATTACCGAATAATACATAAACTGGCTGGAGCACGTAGCTCTTTGTGTTCCACACAAGTACAGTGCAGACCAGTGATATTGAAGGCAAATAAAGTTTAAACTTTTTAAACATTTTAATTTCATCGTTTTATTATTTATGGCCAGTAAAAACATTGACGAAACATTCAAATCAGTATCGTAACTAAGAAAATATTTCGACAAATGAAATATTCTCCAGTGTTAAAAGTGTACTGCAACACGTGCTTGTTTAAATATTTTTTTTTATTTCTTGAAGTTCTATGGAATCCGGCAGATGATTGTGAAAACTTTAGTAGAAAGGAATTTTTTTTATTTTTTTATGTCTTTGTGGGGTCCACTCAAGGTTGTAAATAATAACAATTGGCTCCTTACTTTAAAAAAAAATTAAATGTGTATTGGCTGAAAACTGTCAGTAATAATAGTAATGAGTTTAATGTTCAAAAGTTATTTTTCATACAAATGGTGAACTTTGTACTAATAAGTCCTCTCATATTCTTAACCGTTATATTGAAGTTAGTAATTTTAACAAAGCGTAATTTACAGAAACATGGAAATACATAACTAAACTAAAGAAAATTTCACTATTAAAACTAAGTTTCTTTCATATTTTTAGACAAGCCTATTTATATGTTATTGGCCTCTTTATTAATTCATAATTTATATATTTTTGAACCACATAAATAAAAAATGTACATCATAATACATTCTATCGTATCAGTATTACTTTTATTTTTAGTTTAATTTGAATAAATTTACATTTTATACCGCAAACAGTTTGTAAAAAATAATACTTTGCACAGACATACTTTCCAGTGCAAATAATACTAAACAAATTAAATTTAAATGATACTCTATAAGTAATATTGATTAAATCAGGCTAAATAAAAACTAAGAATTACCAAGAATAATTTTCTTCGTAAAAATATGCAGAATGTAAGTATGAGCTTTCCTGTACCAATTTGCGACATTGTTTGCAATATTTTGCAATTATTTTATAAGATTTGGGTTGATTTAAGATATAATGCAATTGAAATATATAGTAAAATTATTGATTAATAGTTTTTAATATAATTATTACTATTGATACAAGAACATTTTTCCGTTGAAATTACTTTTCATCGATAAGACAGTTGTATGTGTACTGATTTCTGTGTTGTCATTATTCCATATCGACTTGACATTTTCTCATCAACAACAAAAGATACATACAAAATAAATATAAAGTCAGTTAAGGTAGAAAATAAAAAGATTTTAACATATACTAGATATTTGTTTTTGGATATATAACTCATACATTTATCATCTATTTGTTTGATATAATCAGTTATTTCTATAGATATAGTTTTGAAATATCCATTAAGTTAATTTCCAAGCTTTTTTAAGTACTTCAGCCTTACTGCATCTCCCTGGCTTAAATTATGACATTTCACAAGTTTACTTGTTATAGCAAAGTATAAAATATTAGTTATTATTTGTTTATTTAAAATCATAAACAACTGTGTTTTTATTTTTATGTTCTAGTATTTTCACTAATATATTTATTTAAGCTCTCCAAACTTGTTAATAGCTATACACAATTTTCCTCCCCAAAAAAAAAGTTTCGAATACATTTTTGAAATTACTCGACATTTTTATTATTGGTTATTTTAAAGTACAAAATTACAGTTTTGTTATACAATAGTGAAAATAATCTTACTTAAAAAAACCTATACCGAGATAACTGATTGTTGACAATTGTAGCACTGCTTCGCTTCTGCTTCTATTTACATGTAAAGAGAGATACATCCCCCTCGACCAAACATGAAATACCAATCATCCCTCCCTCCCCTGTGTATCGAGAGGGTAAACTGTCATTCTAGTGCTCTCAAACTGTACCGTCCAGTAATTCCTATGAAAGCCATTAGTGTAAAGTGCTTCTGTACTCCATCTGGAGCGGTCCAGATAATTGGGGATGATCGCTGATGGGGGTATATAAAACTCGAGTTAACACTCTGAATGTAAATTGAATTCGTGAACATGTTAATTTTATTAGATTATACTTTTTTTTGATTGGTTCTTAGGACAAGAATCGTAATGGAACCTTGTGTAAGACTGAAATTTACTATTTTTTGTTTCAACAATATAATATTTTAAGCGGCTAATAAACGATTTATTATTTATTTTTAATAGAGGCTAAAATGTACCTCATTCAAATTACCTTACAAAAAAAATCTCATTCAAATTACCAAAAAACCAAATAGAGCTAGATTACACTTAATCTAGATTACACTTAATCTAGATTACACTTAATCTAGATTACACGGAAATAGTAATTTTCGTAACATATAATTAACCCATTGATGAAAATATTTAAAACACGTAGTTTTGCAAAAATTACAAAAGTTTTATGTATACTTAAAAAACAGGACCTTTTTACGTATATTCTCAAAAATTTAACTAATTCACAAATAGCAAATCCTAAAAATAAAATATTTGACATGTGAATTTAATTTTTTATAGCATACAAGCTTAAGAAGATATTAAGTGGTTAATCTCATGATTCATAGAACAATATTGTTTCTTAGGAACAATCTTTTATAGAAATATGATAATTGGAAGTTGATTAGCTGAACCATCCTGTTAGATTCTCTGTTTTAATTATCTTTATAACATATATACATATATTTTAGGAACATTCAATCAATTAATCTGTGATGTTTTTTCTAGAAACTGTTAACAGAAATGTACATTTCTTCAATACTACGTTTCAATCACGGCTAACTCCACTAACCCAATTACACTGTGGTGGTACTTATATAACTTCCTCAGTACTTACTGCTACTCTAAAAGCTCTATGGTTCAATTCGCCTAGTTGTTCCTACTCAATTATAACTTGAATTGCGTATTATTTGCTACTAGTCACTATTGACTACATACGTTAAATTTAGTCTAGTATGAACGACCAACCATCAATTTATACAGGCTGGAAAAAAATATGGAAACGCTTTTACAACAATGTTAATTTTTACTTACGTAATTTGATAGTTTAATTTTTTTAAATAATTGTGTTCAATAAAGTATAATTTTTGATTATAATAATTTACTTAAAACCGTTAAATAGTGGATAAATATTATTGTACAAATTAGTTACTTTGAAATTCAAATGACCGCTACTCTGGGAAGAATACACTTTTCGAAGTCCGGTTTGCGGCAATTAATTTCTATTTAATAATCCTTTCATTTGATACCAAACTCGACCTACGCTTACATTGAAAATCTTCGTTCAACTCCTCGTGGTCCGTCCCCCTGAAAAGATAAAATGTCGCTAATGGCGTCAAAAAGTATATTCTTTTTAACCATGATCATGTACAAGATTTCACTGTTACAAGTGAAGTCATATAAAAGTTGTGAAAGCGTTTCCGTATTTTTTCACACCCTGTATAATATTGATACTTTTAATTCAACTAGTAATTTAGTACATTAAAGCAGAATTTGAAAAAATGATCTTATGAGGCTCTAAAAACTATAAAAACACCCATAAGTTATCAATAAAGGCATATTTCATTCATCGTTTTTGTTTATTTAATCGTCATTTAAATAATAGGTGAAATCTATCTTTATTCATTATTAAGACATCAATCGTCAAGATATGGGTGAATATGAGGGTGAATGAGTTTGATGAGCGTAGATGAACGAGTGTATCATTGTCACTAAGGTCAACTGTTCCTCAGAAAGAGCTATTTATTAATAGCCCAATAGCTAGGGCAACTAAGGGACCTAAGACTTTACATGGAATCTGAACCACGTAGTTTTGGTCTGGTTTTCAGCATACTGACACGCCTGACACTCAGTACTCTTCCCTAAACAACATCTGCACCTTGACTACCATCCAACATGGGCACCCCAGTTTGTCTAGTATGTCCATGTCGATGGCAACCATTGAATGGACGCCGCGTCGGTATTAAGAGGGCTGAACAATGAACCTATCGTCTACGATCACTTCAACACTTTGTTCCCTAGCAGCTGGGTTGCAGCACTGCGCTACTAGTGTTTATCAAGTTAAAAGCTTAGTAAATTGGTCATAAAAACTTCATGGCAGGTGGTTGTACAGCGAGAATTTGTATTCTTTGTTGTATTGCACCGCTCAATATAAATGAGTTTGGTGAAAATCTACGTTTCAGTAAAAACATATTTTGTATATAAATTGTATAATATGACGTTACCATTCCTAAATTGTTATCACTATCTTTTTGAAACGACCAATTTGATTTATATAAATCTTAAACTATTAGAATTGTTTGATATAATTAAATGTTGTTCAATGTAGTGTACATCGGTTGGAGGTGATGAATGAAACCATACAGGAATAGATAGGAATTTTATTTACTATCAAGACCCCGTAACGTAGAAGACTGTAAGCGTTGATCTTTCCAAGATCGTAATACCACCGCTACAAACAGTGCCGTGACGTCTGCGGGGTAGGCAATACGAATGCTGTATCCATATTGCGTTCACCATTGGCAGGCGCCCTCCGTGTTTTAACAGAGGTATGAGGAACGCCTGATTTAACAGTGGAAAAACACTACTCATACAAATTCTGTTTCTTTTAGCATATTTTTAGACTAAAAAATATTCTACGATTCTTTAAGAAGTCAGATTCATTCTTCAACAATAACCCGTCCGCTCATACACTTACAGTGGTATTGACCCACCGACCCGCCCATACACTTACAGTGGTATTGACCCACCCACCCCCATATACGTACGGTGGTATTGACCCACCCGTCCCCCATGTACATACGGTACATATTTAAGTATGTGAAGTTAGTAGCCTGAACGTTACAGTTGAAGATAGTTTGGTGGTAAGTGTAGAACTATTCTCATTTCTCCAACGTCATGAGCACCTCGGAAGCCATCAGTCATTTAGTGCTGTTAATTTGAACCTTCCATAGATATCTTGCATACAACATGTTAGCATAATGTTATTTTAATAATGTTAAACCTACTTAGAAAGTGACAAAATTGTAATAAAACATGGCGATTCACTAATTTAAAGGCTATTTAAAAAAGTAGAAAATACAATAGTTTGTCTAAAAAATACAAAAAATAAAATTTCATGTAATGGAAAAAGTACATTACTAAGATATAATTTTCAAATTTATATCTTAAGTTTCTGTATCTATAATAGTTTATAGCATCTCTGAGATTGTATCCTAACAACCTTATACCTGTTCCAAATTCGCCCGTTTCATATACACATCGATAATGGTTTATTCCACAATTCCCGACTGTATTGGAAACCACTTTACATCGGAGAACTGTACGAAGGTAAATACGGTTTAGCATAAAACATGCTACGACCTGTTCCCGCTGTGGGTTGGGTGAACTAGTAAACATATTAGTTTTACATGTATCAACAGGAAATGTGTGTATTCATATTGGTAGATAAAATATCTACTAAAAGGGACACTGCTAATACTATAATACTATAAAAGCCTGCATACTTAGGATATATAATATTATCTTTGGTATCTACAACGTATATGAGTCCAGTTACATTTCCCTCCGTTACATGCAATGGAATTTGATCTTCTAGATATTAATTTATCATCTTGGAAAGGCCACATTATTTGTACTTTTGACTAAAATACTGGTCTGTAACTTACAGCACTATTGTTTAATGTGAAAAACTATACGACTATTTAAATTTAATATTTACTATGTTAATTTGCAATATATATAAATTCAATTCAAATATATTTATTATTTGCGAAAAAAATACAATTTGTACATGCAGTTTATATTTATCTCTTCAGCTCAAGGCTAATTGAGAGAAAAACTATAATATTTTCTTTACAATTTTCAGTGTTACAATTATATGTGAAACATATTTTATACATATATACTATAGTACGCCTACACTTTTTTTTATACTGAGATCGCATTGTCAACTTTAGTAGCCACCTGACCTAACCTAAGCCTAATTGTGATAAAAAATAGTGGTAGTGAACTAACGGGAAAAATAGTGGTAGTGAATTAACGGAAAGATCCAACATATTGATTTTAAAGTTCCTGTGTCATAATAATAAGGCAGAATAGTCACATTGAAAATTATATGTTAAAAAATGTTTCCTAAAAATAAATCCCGAATTCCTTATTAAATGTTAAGTCACCTTCTTTACCAGTCTATTCAAAACTGAACTGCCTCTAGAATAAAACTCGTAATAAGCATTTTATTTTTGTAATAGAGGTTTGCCACTATTCATCTGCAGACTTCTGCAACCATCGATTCTGTAGACTACATCCTTTTCTTGAAGGGTTTAAACTGTGACTGTATTAGTTTGATAGGAAATATAAAAATTACTCTATCCTTTTCTTATGCAAAAAAAAATAAATATAGACTATAATGAATTAGATAATGTTTTCCTTTAACTATGAAGCTGTTCATAACTAGCTCATAAAATTCAACGTTTCAGCTTCTTAAACGGGGAAGTTCTCCACCAACACTTGTTTAAAGGGGACACAATGATTCAAAACATATTATATCAACATGCATCCCACTACATCAATTGACACAATTATTTATGTAGTGTATATTTTATACATATAATTTGTTAATAATATGTTCAGGTGATTGACATAACATAATCCACCAGTCAAGTGTCACATGTTTACATGTAGGTACGTCCTTATACATAAAAAAACCGATCTTCAAGTAGATATATTAAATGGCAGCATTATCCAATATGTTTCTAAAGGGTACACTGGTATTGAGCTTTCAATCCTATTGTCCAGTAATCCCAACGAAACCCCTGAGTGGGGCAGTATTCCACATTAGAGTGCTTTGGTGTTGCAATTGGAACATTGTCGATAATGGTTTAACATCATTCATGAACGTAACTAAAATGCTTCCATTGTGGTTAGACGATACATGAACGTAGGTTATATTTACGTTTATTTTGTCTTGTATTGAAATTAGCTGCTTTAGTCTTCATCTAACCATCTGATCAGAGCAAATACATCAGTAGTCACTAGCATGATAGTTAAAAAAGGTCTTTAATTTGTACAATTACTTAAAAACTATAATTTTTTACAATCCAATTATTATACATATCAGCAACCATTATTAATTATGTAAAAATGTCTTGTGTGAAACAATCCTCTCAAGTAGACCATAACTAAATTTTCATCATTCCCAATCACCAGGATAAATTTCGATCCTTTGAAATGTTCATCCAAAAGGATCGAATTTCAACATAAAAACAATGATTATTATAAATTCATATTGAAATATTGATTTCAAACTATCAGTCTAAGCTAAAATATTTCTTCAACATTTGCTATAACCAAAGTCACAATTAATTATCAAAAAGATTTAAATAACGTTATGATGATAAAACATACTTAATACATCTATAATTTCATCTATTAAGACTTTTAATTTGTATTGATGGGAGAACATAACGCTGACTTGGGTTTGCCACGATAAGCTCTTCCAGAGCGAATCAACTTCTTGAATATCTTAAATCAAAAACAGAAAACTGGTGGACTGCATTCCATTTTTCATTATAACAACGATATCGTTAAAACTTGTCTTTACGCGTACAGTCTTCTTTATACTGATGCCAAAAGTACGAATTAAATTCATTTGTATTTAATTAAATTCATATGATAAGCCGATGGTCCCCAGATACGTTTTAGACAGAGCTTCATAGGTCTAACTTTACTTGGTTATATAAGACCTTCAACTTTATATTCCCAGAAGATATTATAATATTAAGTAGTGCACGTATATTTTTTAGGTGACATAATTGTTGCTAAAGACAAAAAGAAAAATGTGACAATAGACTGTAACTTTCAAATCAAAGTAACATTTAATTTGTAAGTACTATTCGTATTTTAAAATTTAGCAAAATAATTCTACTTGTTTAAAGAAATATTGTGAAGTTATGATTTGAAATTAACAGTTAGTGTAGAACACCAGACTGTAATAACAATTGAATGTAATAACATGAACTATAATATTAATAATGATTGCCTTTGAAATATCTACACCAATTAGCACTCAACGCACTGCTCTGTAATGTTGTGAGGAAGGAATTTAACTGACATTGAATGGCTCTACACAAAAGATATAGCCAAACGGTGTCCTAAGAACAGGTATCAGGGTCCCCTAACTAAACAAAGGTTATTCACGACTGACCATCTTCTTGTAACACTGTTTGAATAGTCTAGTCTCTCGATGCTCAGGAGTATTACTAGTGGAGGGACAAAACATTGATCATTGATTGGACCAACCCAAGAGTTAAACTCAAGCGGTCTTAACACAATCAGGCTCCACTAACTAAACAACGGCTATTCACGACTACCCATCTTCTTGTAACTATGTTTGAATAGTCCAGTCTCTCGATGCTCAGGAGTATTACTAGTGGAGGGACAAAACATTGATCATTGATTGGACCAACCCAAGAGTTAAACTCAAACGGTCTTAACACAATCAGGCTCCACTAACTGAACAACGGCTATTTACGACTACCCAAGTTCTTGTAACTATGTTTGAACAGTCCAGTCTCACGATGCTCAGGAGTATTACTAGTGAAGGAACAAAATATTAATTGGACCAACCCAAGAGTTACACTCAAACGGTTTTAATATAATCAGGCTCCACTAACTAAACAACCGTATCCATCTTCTAGTAAAACTGTTTGAACTGTCCATTTTCTCGATGCTCTAGGGACGAAGACACTGTATTCTGAATCTGAACATACCAGTGACAATGCAGTTACGAAGGACGTATGCTTTGGCTTACCAAGGTGTTCCATGAATATGATGTAGTACAGGGGTTTGGAACCCGCGGTCCGCATTACATAAAGTCGAATAATATTATAATGCATTGTATACAAAAGAAATGTTGTGTGAACATAATGAACAATAAACGAATACGCGAATGTCATGCATTGATATAATGTATCAGTAAGTAGGAGAGAAGTAAATATTAGCGAATTATCATGAGGCCAACACCGAAGAAACATTTCGGGCAGACTTACTCTCCCTTGCATGGTGCATTAACTTTTCCGCTATCTCCGGCAATTGTCTGATACTGAACTATAGCGGCGGTTCTACTGTAGCAAGGGTGTGTATCCGCGACTCTTTGCAGACTATCTTCCCTTCACGATTTTCCCTCCCTATAATGTTCTGCTTTTGTTTTGTATTCCTCCCACGTCTGTGTTTTGTTGAAGTTGAGAAGGCGAATTGTGTTTATTCGTTCTTCTGGTGTTGTATCTTATGAAATATCAGTTTGTATGATATTTTAGTATTTATTTCACAGTGTACACATATATTATTATCATCTTTGCTTTAGTTTTATTACAGTTTTCTGCTGTGTTCCTGTTCATTTATTTTTTTAGAACAGTGAGTAAAAGTTTATAATGTATTTCCAAGTATTAATAGATATTTGTCATTTCGTCTAATCATGTATGTCCTTTGCAAAATTACCTATGAAACGAAAAATACAGGATGTACGAAGAACTTTTAATGATCAGAGTACATCAAAGTATTTTATGTTAGAAAATAAGGGAAAATCACTTTGCCTAATTTGCAGGGAAAGTTATCCAAAGAATAAAATTTAAAAGGGCCTTATGAAAGTCAGCACATGGCTAAACATTCTCTTCTTCTGGGTGAATCTTGTGATGCTAAAGTAAAGAACTAAATTTTGTGTTCCAGCAAAACATTTTAACAGAAAGTATATGATAATAATATATGTGTGCACTGTGAAATAAATACTATAATATCATACAAACTGATACCTTGCTGCTGTAAAAGCCAGTGACCGAACTGCCGAAATAATAGCTAAGAGAGGAAGAGCGTTCAATGACGATGAATTTGTTAAAACTTGTGTAAAGCCCGTTGTTGAGAAGAAATGTGCCTTTGGAAGTTAAATGTGGTTGAAAATGTTAGTGTATCTGCTAGAACTATATCGAGAAGATTGGCGAAGATTTTATCTAGCCTTAAAGACAGTGCAAGTAAATTTATACATTAGTCTATTGCATTAAATGAGAGTACCGATGTTTGTGATACAGCTCAACTACAGGTTTTTGTTAGAGGAATTGATATTAATTTTGTTATAACTGAGGAGTGGACAGTCCTACACCATTTAAAAAGCACAAATAAGGCTGAAAGACTTAAACCTAAACTGGGACATGTCAAAATGTGTAAGGGATGGTGCTCGTAATATGGTTGGAAGTAAAGAGAACTTGTACAAATTAAATAAGTGGTGTTAAAGTGTAAGTCCGATTATCCTTAATAATTTCATTGTATCATCAACCAACAAGCACTTTGTAATAACTTTTGAAATAGACAATGTGATGAACTTGGTTATAAAAACCGCGAACTGTATTAGAAGTTATGGAAGCTATTTTTGGAAGTTTCAGGAGTTTCTGGCAGAACTGCACAGCGAATAAGGTGATGTAACCTATCACACCGAGGTGCACTGGCTTATTCGCGGATGAATTTTGAAAAGATTTTTCAATTTAAAATTAGAAATAGCATCTTTTGTACTAACAAAGGCAAGCCATTAGGATAACTATGAAATTTGCAAAGGGTGTGTGATTTGGTGTTTTTATTAGATACGACTCGTCACTAGAATAACATAAACTTAAAACTGCTAGGTACTAGACAATTTATAAGTGACATGTATTCTTATGCGAAAGCCATTGAAAACAAGTTGAAATTGTTCAAGGAACACATAAAGAACAATCATTTTCTCATTTTTCAGCTTGTTATAAGCTTGTATTAGTAAAGACTTAAAAAAGGACCAGGATTTTTCGATCAAAAAATGTGTTGAGGCTATTGAGCTCATTTCAAACGAGTTTCAAGTGCGTTTTGTTAATTTTCGTTACATTGAAAACCAGATTCGTTAGTTTAATAATATAATTTAAGTTGACATAATTAGTGTTGATGATCACATAAAAATGTATGTGATTGAGCTATAAGCCCGTGGTTTATTAAAGGAATCGTTTAAGAAAAACTACAACTTCTTATGCGATTTCCAGATTGCTTTTCTGGAGATTACTAAATCTCCGAGAGAATATTATGTAACTTGAATTTTTTTATAATTTTATCATGAGATGTAATCGACGCAAGGTATTTTTGCTATAAAAAAAAAAGTTTTCAACCCTGATGAGAACAGCATTGGGTAAAATCCGAGTTGTAGGAATCTGTTACTTTTTCCTTGTGGATTGGTGTGCTATAAGAGCCATGGATGTCGTTTTGTTTTTATTTATACAAGGAAACTAAACAAAGAGATTTCTTTGTGTTTCAATTTATTAACAAAACTACGAGTATTGTATTTAAAAGGTTTCGGAATAAATCATTTACGAAATTGTCATAAAAATTATTCTAGTAATTAGGAAAGTAATAAAACGTTACAAAATGAAGTGTATATTAAAAATAATATTCCTAGTTCCAAAAAAATTACTTGACTTATTTAATACGTTTTTAAGTGTTTCTTTTACATGTATTTCCTCAAATATTGTTCTGATTATAAACTTTAGTTTATTAATATGATTAAGACTAAGAAACAGTATGGCTTCATTATTAAATTCATTTCTAAGACGTCGATCGTAGATATATGTGATACAATTCATATGAGTATATTATGGTATTATTCGTAAAAATATATTACTCAAATGAGGGGTGAACGAGTGTGATGAGTGTAGATGAACGAGTGTATTCATTATACAGTTATACTCTCTTAGTTCGACGTAGCTCAGAGAGGACTATTTAATAATAGTCCAACAGCGAGGGCAACTATATGGGACCTACAGCGTTGTGTTTATATGGAATCCGAACCACGTATTGTTAGCCTGATTTTCAGTTAACTGACAGGTCTGAAACTCAGTTCTCTTCCCTACTCAACATCTGAACCTTGACTTCGTCCAACATGGACACGCCAGACTTCTCTAGTAGTGTCCACGTCGATGTCCATTAAACTTCTCGAAACCATTAAGCGGACGCCGTGTCGGTGTTAAGAGGACTGAACATAAAACCTATTGACTACAATTTCCCAAACACTGAGTCCCCAATCAGCAGGGATACAACACTGTGCCACCAGTGCCGATAATAACTGGGTTTGTTGATTTCGGCAATATATTGCCAGTTATGAAAATTATAAACATATTTTTCTTAATAGTATTACAATAAGAATATTTTACTATATTTAATATATAGTTATTTATTATAATAGATATGTATATTTACTATAGTTGCTTATGATACTTAAAAAGACTTAAAAAAATAAACATAAAGAATAACATATTTACGGAATGAAATCACTATTGTACTAAACCATTTGACCTTATGTCAAATGTCGGGATAATAAAATTGATCAAATCAATATAATATATTAAGAACAATTCATAGCAAATATATTATTCCCTAGAAAGAACATTTATAGCAACGTTGAATCATAATTTATTATCCTTATATATAATAGTGAAGCTGATTTTGTCAATTCCACTCCTTTCTTATTTAAACGGTTAAGGTGTCAAAAAAGTTGCCTCTGTTCGTAGTTGTGAAATAAGGCTTTAATTCTTCACTATATTTACTCTGAAGCGTATGTGAAGCCCTCAAAGTTCGTTTTTCGGCCATAAGAATAACACGGAGAAAGATTTTAATGAGTGTAAAAGTAAAAGCTGCTCTGATGAAAACAGTGATTTCCAAAAGGTTTAAACAGCTGTTGGAAAGAAAACAATGGTGTTTGAAATATTGAGGAGGTTAAGATCTTTCAATGTTAAATCAGGGAAGATTGTAAGCACAGTTTTAGGCAAAGTTAGACCATTGAGCGTCTATACTAACAAATAGGTTTAAGTATGTGAGTAAGATACTGTAAATAAATATAGTAGTGTTACGTGATTCAGTTAACCTAATATTATTTGTACTCAAAAGTCGCAGGCCGAAGGCAGAGGTGTGACGGACTCAGCGAGTGACGGGGTTGACACGCGAAGCGTGCAGGGGTGTCCCCTAGTCCTAATACTAATCAGTGCATCAATCACGAAGCAAGTTTAAGCGGATATTGCATTATATTTATTTAGAGTGTTTACCTTGGGCCCGGAAAAATTCAGTATAACAATAAACAGTTTTCTGTTACCTGGGATGGTATTGAATTGCCTTGGGTTTATTTAGAAATAGAGTCTGTTAAAAGCTTTTACCGAGATATTGTTTTTACTAGAACTGATAAACTTCCATCAATCACGACTGTCATAACAGAGAGAGAGGTTCAATGGAAGACCAATGTTTACATGACAAACATAGTTGGTTACATATTAATATGACTGATGACGTATACTCTGTAATTAATTGTGACGATGCTCACTCTAAGTACACGCTGTTAGTGTGATAAAACAATAAAAGATACAGTTAGTACTGTAAATCTTATAAAGTGTTACATGTACTTATTTTTTTAACATTAATTTGTACTGTATTTATGTAAATACGTAATATGACGATTTGGAAACTATGTATTATAAATTTTAATTTTAAAACTATTGTGAATAAATTTTTATATTTTCATAAATTTATTTTTGTTAGTTCAAACTAATTTTGCTTTAGGAACATAGCGTTTATACTTACTAAATAAAAACGTTTATCTGAGACGAATTAATGCAGGAATTTGATGCTAAATAATGGCAATTTATCTATTCCCATTATTTAAACAACAATGAGTAAAATAAATTACAGTAACACTGTATTTGGAAGAACCTACCTTTCATTATTTTAAATACATTCTATTCAATTAATACTGATGTCACTTTGAACATTTCAAGATATACTTCTGATTTAAAACACCTAAAGGTAAGAATATTTAATGTACTTTACAAGGAAAGTATATTAAAAAAGTTTTCTGGAGTTAGCAAACAATTTACGGTATTCTGAACAGTCGAGTTTACTGTCGAGATATTGGCTGGCGAGCAGCTCCATGCCCTTATGAACCCTTATCACAACCCTAGAAATGAACGTGATGGTCACTTTAAATGATTGAGCATACTAATTAGTAAGCCTTACGACTAATACAATTTTAGGATACTTTTCGCTTGACTAAAACTTAGGAGGGCCTTGAAATCATTCACACCTTTACCAATACATTAAATTTCACAATAAGTATTTTTCATCAACACGAAATATTTTTAATAGGTTGGTAGTGTAAAATAGGGTTAGTAATTGTATACTGGTTGAATTGACATGGCCAAATTTACAAGATAATACTATAGTTCAGTGATGTACATGGAATCCATTTTATTTATTCATTACTGGTAACACATGATCTATAAAAGTTGTCATTAATGTTTTATTTATATATAAGTTCACCCTAAAAGCTGTGAAAAATATAAAATCACTTCCATAAATTATCGATTTTTACAGAAACATGATATACAATAGTATATAATGTACTCAAAACAAATCATATACTAATGTTGTAGTAGCTAACTTTGTAAATATACTTGCAAGCCACGGGACTATTTCTAAAAAAACTCTAAAAAATCATTATTGGTAATTAACTGACCAAATAATATTAATAAGTATTAGAGTGTTATTTTATATTAGTATAATTGGGTTACGAAAAGCATTTAGTGGATTATTAGTAATTGTATATAAACTTTTTACCAAACTATAATTAAAAATAGTAACAATACAAGTTAGTATAGTTATGAAAGGAGAGCATTCATCTAAAATATCTGAGATATTATTACTAAAGAATATTTCCCCTTGTTTGAATAAAGACAAAGAAAATACTTTGATAATAGTCTTCAGTCAACAACTTTCTTAAGATTTATTAATGATGAATAAATATTGAAGTCATTTGCGAAACGATGCTGTGTAATGAAACAATTTTTTTTAACATTTTATCATGTTCTAGTTTGCTTATAATGTTACATGCAAGGTTGCAATTTTATTTTATTTATTGTGAATATTCTTAATAATTCATATAAATAAATAGAATTGTGATGACATATTTAACAATATTTACCTAAACAATACATGTGAACTGAATAGTCTAACTCAACTTTCTATTAATGAGATTCAAACTCAAATATATTAACACTTGCAACTACAATTAATTGTTACCACCAGTTTCTTATATATCTCTCTAGCTTGTGCTATTTGAGGGAAAACGTATACGAACTTCTGTACTATTATAAGTTATTATTATTTGTAAATACTGTAATACATTTATTTATATATAAATATTACTGTAAATAAAATATCATTTTGGGAGATTCGTTTATCAAAAGTTTTATTAGATAATATTAAATATAACTAAATACATTTTAAATATCGTAAAAAATAAACACTACGTAAAAATAAATATTAAAAATAAAACACACCAATAAACTATTTATGATAAGCAATAGTGATAAAACAATTTGAAATCCTACAATTCACCAAAAAATTAAATTAAACATATAAATAATCATTGATAAATAATTTAATAACAAATAGAATAATAGAAATAAGTTTTCACATTGTTACAAGGTTTTAATTTATCAACTATAAAAAAAATTAAAATTAACAACGAAAATTTTACTTTGTTTGCTTTTTGACTGTACATAGTTTCCCGTGGAATTCTGATTTCACTTATATAATTTAAATAATGAGTGAGAAAAGGAGAGCCATAGGAGGGGAAGGTCAACTTTCACTTTTCAATATTTGCTTGTTAATGAATTTTGATTATTTCATTAGTATCCATTAAGTCAGCATGCTTTATACATATATTTTTCCATTTATTACCACGTGCATCTATTTTTATATTTATTAGTTTTTTCAGTTGTAAGAAAGTCCTATATTTGTATTTTTTAAATCCTAGAAAGTTATATTAAACGATTTTGTGGTGAGGGCTGTGTAATTATGCTCTCGCTCTTTGCCAGATCCAGGGTCAAATAGAATATATATTTTTTTATTTGTGAACGGTAATAATTGGGGTTTGTGGATTAAGACTACCTGGTTTCTTTAAAAATTATTGAATGACTATTAGGTTGTATAAGTGAGATGTAAAAACCACCAATACTCAGTTTTTAACTAGTTGAGGTTGTGTAAACAGATGACAGTTGAAACCAAACCGGTAATGAGTGAACATTCCTGCCAGTGGAATCCAGACAATTAGTACAGTTGATGCACTGAACTAAAACAGTTGAAATAACTCGTTGCAGAATATTTGCCCTTACCTAGTTATTACCTGTAATATGAAATAATTCATATTATACTTCAAAAACTACTATATCTTTTAAAATCCTAAATAATGTAAAATAAATATTAAGAACAAATTGATAGGAAATTTGTTAGTATGGATTGAGAATTATACTAAGGAATGTAGTATTACAATCCTATAGGATTCTATGCCTATTGTATATGGTGAAATAAAATTGAAGTGTCCACTTATGTTATAGTTTTAAGCAAGTATTCCTAAATAAAATTGTTTTTGATTTAGTGTATTTTCAATAAGAAATAATACCATATCAACAATTTATAGGTTATTAAATATGTTAAACATATATTTACGTCAAATACAAATGTTGATACCTCAAAATTTTATATTGAATTTTACGTGTTTTTTCTAAAGATCTATAATAGGTCAGACATTTAATGAACAAAATGTCTTGTGGCTCAGAAAATAAGTTACTAAAATTTTTCTAAAATCGTTTTCTCGAGGTTAAAAAATTGCAAAAAGTAACACAACTTCCATTACGGGATTTACAGAATGAAACAATTTTTATTACATTTGTATTGTTTTGTTTTGATTTTATGAACTCTTTGAGATTTTTTTAGAACGATAAGAATACATAGGGATAATAAAAATAAGTTTTTTATAATATTTGTAGGGTGGTTAATTGCAGATAATGAGTTATCTAGAAACCAGTGACAAGGGCAACCATGATCAATTAAGGTTTAGCATGATTCCTTTCTCGTCATAGGGCAAAGATCAACATAAAAACACCGCTGAATACTGCAGTAGTAGTACTTGTTTTATGGTGTTAAATGGCCTTGATATGGAAACACTGAAGTCATCTAAGCAAGTAAATGATGGATGTACTCTGGTTAAATGTACACTAACTGAGATTTTCTAACTAATTGAATAGTTAATCATTTATTATCATGTTCCATTTTATGTAAATTGATTTTATTTTGTTTATTATATTATTAATAGATTATGAAGGCATTGAGAATGTAGTGTTACAAAAAAGTCGGCAGTATAATTGTCAGACGTGAGTCACAGACATGAGTCGTAAGTAACGTCTCCGAGAGTGCAATGTCACAGGCAGAGTTTAATGCTGACAGTGACATATGTATGTCAACTCACAGTACTCCAAGTATCTCATGAGGAATTTAAGACAAGTCATAAAACGTCTTATGGTATTTGTTTAGTGAAATTATTTAGATTAAGAAGTGTAAGAAATATGAAAGCACAAACATATTCTAATTTTATAAATACAACAATATGTTTTTGCTAGTAAATAATCTATATATATTTTTTCTTTGTCGGTACTGATATTGTAGTGCTGGGAACAGTGTTGTGAACATTGTAGGCGATAGATTCTATGCTCAATCCTCTTGATATCGACATGGCGTTCACTCAGTGGTTACCATCGATGTGGACACTACTAGAGAAGTCTGGGGTGTCCATGTTGAGTGGTACTGGTTCAGATGTTGTGTAGGGAAGATAACTGAATGTAAAGCCTATAAGTTAGCTGAACATCAGACCAATACTACTTGGTTTGGATTCCACGTTAAGCTATAGGTCTCTTAGTTACTCTGGCTATTGGACTATTAAAAAATAGCTCTTCTTGAGGAATAGTCGATCTTAGTTAGCAACAATGACTACATTCATTAATGGCTCTACACAATAATTCGCCCCTCATATTCTGCCTTATATCTTACAACAGCGTCTTGCTAATGAATAATGAATATTATTGACATGGTTACATAGGTAGTTGATTTTTATTGTTAAGGCAAACAAAGTCTAAAGTTGGGTGAGTTGGTGTACTTTATTGGGGAGACAGATAAAAGTATATAGTAAATGGGAGGGTCCCTTTAAATACCATTTACACCTCTTTCTGGGATTGGCATGATAATACTATATGCACACATCGTAAGTAGAAGATGAGAGCTTTTATGTAATATTTATTATCAATAGATTAGTTGTGGATGACTGTTTTAAATGCAATAATAAAATGGTTCATAGTGAAGAGTTTTTATTTAAATGCTTAAATGTGTTGTTACATTTTAGTCACATATTTAAGTAAAATTTTATTTTCATTTTAGTGAATTTCATGACAGAGAATACCTCTCTGTTAATTAGTGACTTTCAATAAATATAGAAAGGCTTCTAAATGAAATTTGCTTTAACCACACAGTGGTTCAATGGTAATTGGCACATCGCGTAATGTTCCTGACTGGCCTATACATCACATTTGCCTATTGAATACTATCATACGTATTCGTTATATATAAAAAAAAAAAAATAATAAAAAAAACTTAAAGGGGGAAACATTTAGAGATAAAAAAGTATCTATCCTATCTATTTCACGATCTTAGATAAATGATAAAAGCAAAATTTTTAATAAATTAAATAATAACAATTTGTATTCTATCAACAAGACCAAGCGTTTTCTGTAACTGAGATTCTGCATGACGATAGGAATCAAATTGTAACGATACGTGATTTTGATAAAAACTCTTATATAACGCATAAAATGACACCACCAGATAAGTTAAAATCTAACTATACGACGAAAGGAATACAAGAAAATAAATACGCCTGAAACCATGTCAATGAACAAATTAACACTGAGTGTATACTATAACAATACCGATAGACGTAAGGTGGTATTGGTTCTGTATTCTCGTAATGTACGATGTTACAATTGAATAATCCTCATGCATATGGCTTTTTAACCTGATTATAACTATCACTAATTTTCAGCTAAATTTTATAGTTAACACAAGAAAGAAGTTAAAGTATACAGAGTTATCAACAAACTTCTCTGAGTCACAAGATTGGAAAACAAATGGCCACACTCGAGAAGAACGTTATATGATACGAAGGAATGCTAAAATTGATGAAAAATGTGACCTCTTGCAGTGGATTTAAGAAGTCACGTATCCAAATGTCACAGTGGATTCAACTTTTTATTTGGTACAGTAAATATATAAGTAAATAAATAATAGAAATATCTTAACTACTATCAGACATATTACACGTTTCATTAATTGGATATAGTCTGTTTCTAAAAAAATGTATATAACTAATAAAAAAAATGTAAAGTGATGATAATTTTGACAGATTTTAACTTAATTACTTCCTAATTATAGTAATATGCCGAAAATCTAATTAACAGCTGTTTGAGAAGCCAACATTTTAAATAAAAACGTCTTTCTTGATTTACTTTTGATTGACACTTAAGTAGGATTAATAACTAAACCATTTTTTGTAATTTATAAAGATAGTTTAAAAGAAAACCTTTGAACGTAGGAAACAGTTTAAGGTTTTTGATTCTTAATAATATATTATGTAATTCTAAATTGATACAAATAATTTAGAAAACTTTCTTAGCGGGAATTAATTGAAATTAAAAAGTGAATGAAAGTTACCTATTTTTATTCAATTTTACATAAGAGAATAATATATTATTCTAAACTATTTAGTATTTCTGTTCAACAATCCACTAACTCTCTTATTTTATTTAAATACTAACTCTCAAATTATATTATGCATGATATAGTGGATTTTTGAATAAAACATAAATTAATTTATGCAGTGACAACAATTTTAATTCAATCAAGCATGTTTTTATTTGTTAAACATTTGTAGTAAGAAGGTTTATAGGAAAGAAGGCAAGAATCATCACTGCCATTTGAATCGCATGACTAGTTTATTACATTTAAAATTGTTTTCTATCGTCAACATATTGAATACTTTTAGTAGGACTACCTTCATTTGAACTTAATTTAGATTTAAATGTTCAATTAAGAAAGAATAAGATAAGGTGTACTGACAAACAAATTATTACAATACATAATTCAAAATATGCAGCAGCAGTGGCCGAGCGGTCTAAGGCGTCAAGACTGTGAGCATGGGTTAGAGTTTGCGCTGGTTCGAATCCGGCCTGGACTGGAAGATTTACCAGTAGTATTCACCTTCTACTGTACTGGTTCGCCCCCTTACTATATCTGAATAAGTTCCTCACACAGATCAATAGTCTATGAAGATGGGCAGAGTAAGGTTAAAAAGGAGATAGGTCCGTGCTTTTTAGTAAAAAAATAAATAAAAATAGTACAAATAAAAATAACTTAAGAAACTGTTCTGAATGAAAAAGAAACTTGAATTATTAATAGTTTTTAAATAATTGATAAAACCTCTATGGGTTTAAAGTTACCTTAATCCGTTAGGTGTTGATATTAAAATTTAACTGTAAGCTACAGCTATTTCAAAGTTTAAAACTTCATCATGAGGCTCGGAACACTAATTCCCTTATTTAAGTCGTCTTATTAACACTACAAAAAAAGACACCCATAAAGATATTTTTCAAAGACGTCTCGAGAAACATAAAAACACTTAACAGCTGTCCTGTACAGGTACTAATTATTGTAAAACGTGTGGCCACTGCGGTTTCATGAAGAAAAAGATAAAAACTCGTCGAGTAACAATAATCTTTATGCTTACTGTCTTAAAAAGTATGATTTTGAAATTTAAATTTTATTAGACACTTAAAATTATTAACTGACTAGACGTATTGTTTTGTATAATAGTTTACTGATAACTTGTTGACTCATTTTTTAAATTACCGCAGAGAGGTTTGAAATTGTAGTATTTTTTAATAATTGTCCATATTTCTCCGCATCGTTTTACTCAAATGCGATTCTAATAATTCAGTATACATTTTTGATAGAAACACGTTATCTGCGTCAAAAAAGTGTATCTAATTCATAAAGTTCTGTCACAGACAGAAAATATTGCATATGACGTGAACTTGATTGCTACAGTTCTGTGAAACAAATCATAAAACTGTCACAGCAGCAGCGTTTTTATGTTATTTAATCATACAAAACACGTCACGTTCTACAATTACAAACCCATATACAAGCTCCGTTCCTCCTCAAGTGTTAACGCCAACATTACGTGCTTGTTTGTATATGGCTGGTATGTTTGAATTTTTTCAACGACTCTTGGAAGCAAGCTTGTATTTTGTTGATGTGTTCCCTACTGATGTGTACCGCATGTAAGTGAATTTTTGTGTGACGTTAATATTTATTAGCCTATGAATATTATTATTATTGAAACTAATTTATTGATATGGTACTTTAAACAGCTTTTCCTTTGAAAATCAATTACATTTATTGGAATTAATAAAAACACTTAAGTTACATTCTTATGTATGATTATCAAGTAGAACAATATTTAGAAACATCTTAATATTTTTCTTTGATTTATTTGAAATATTAATTAGGGGAAGACAATAATTCATTTTGCTGTTAATTTATGATGAATGATAACATTCTTTATATAATCTAACTCTATAATTATTATTTCGTGTTTTTGTATTTGATCCGACCTTGCGAAGAGGAATATTAAACTATATGTAAACCAAATAATACTAAACAATTATATGATGTATGGAAAAATAAAATAACTATCATTTATTCTTTTTACAACAAAGTTATATGTTTCTATATTATATCGTTGTTTTAAAATATGTTAGATGATACTTACATTCTGGCTTAGCCTCAGAAGACTTATATATTCTCATTTACATTATATACTCTTCTGTCATTATTTTGTAATTAAAATCATTCCCCTTTTCTTGTTTTAAACATTAGTTATGTCACAACACCTTCAGATTATACGATTTACATATTGTTATAAACTCCTACAACAACTTCATCCCCCCCTTCCCCCCAACAAGAGGGAGCTACAATAAGTTACTTACTATACAGAATCATCGAACAATAAACTTACTTGGAACAGAAAAAAAAACACTGTCAATGGTTTAGGCAATGGACTGAGAAAGACATTATTGAACATTAGAGCCGTGGATTTAATTTAATTTCATTGTTAGGTAAATTAGTACTAAACACTCAGATCAATATGTAAACTTATTAATTTAAAAGGCATTTAAAGTACTAACAATTGTATATTAGTTAAACAAATAACTCTCCTAAAATTTAAGGTACTATTTTTTAATTTACAGATAGTTAAATATACCTCATAGAAAATAAGTCACGTTCCAAAATATTCAATTTAAGTCAAATTAAACAAGTTTTTATTTTTCTTTGATAAATTGGACACAAACAGAACATGTTTGGCAATTATTGTAATAAAAAGGATATATCAGTTCCGAATTAAATCCATAGTAAAAATCGTCCACAGGAAAGGGAGACCAGAAAATCAAAACTAATTTGTTCAGGTCTGACAATAATGTCTTCTTTAGCAAATAATTAACAGTGAAATAAACGTGTCCCAGTACGATTCAGTCAAAATATATATCCTGTCACATAATATTTACCTTGATACAATTATCCAAGGTAAAGTGGTTTCTAAATCCGTTGGGAGTTCTGGTGAACACCACTATCGAGCTGTGCGTAAACATGGCTGACAACTCGGTAAACGGAAGCATTTACTTGTCAGGGATGGAATCTCATGGGACCGTCAGAGTAATAGACATATGCAACTAGGTAATTTTTTTATAAGTGATATAAGTTATTTAATTAATTATTTTTTAAATTTATTTTTACATGTAATAGTTGGAAGCCATAGGGTTTATCTTGATCAAAGTAAAATAATTTCGTACCGGAATCTACTTTTTGACATCAATATTAGGTGCAAAATGTTTCCTTTTTGTTCAATAATATTTTGTTGTTGATGAAGAAGACGTAATTTACTTGTAACAATCACGTTTATAGGATAATCTCGTCCATTCACTTAAACGGTTATAAATGTAAAAGTTCTCTGAGAACTTAAAACGATAATTGGTAATTTACTCTCTGTGGGTTTTTATGTTTGTTAATGATTAATTAACATAAATCATGCCTCTTAAGTAGGTGTATAATTTAATTACAGTCATGTGTATAAAGAAACTGTAGTGGAATGCGTAATTTTAAAATTCTTGTGACTTCAATATGCTATATTTTCCCAGTAACAATTCAACTTTTATTTTGAAATTTAAATTTTTTTCCGCACACGCGATTCTCAGACACACTTGTCGCAAAATTCCTTAGGGAGTATAACAAATATATATATAAATATATTTGTACCATGACTAAACCAACTGAGCTGTAATTGACGCGGGGTATTTTCATCTAGCACAAAATAAATGTGTTCAATTCCCGGGAGTGCGGTATACGGGACTTGTAAAGCAGTGTTGCAGTCATCCGTCACTGTCTGTCTGTCCCGGGTGGGGGGGGGGGGAGGGGGAGGAAATACGTTTGGCCGTTGTACTGTGTGTTATATCTGTATGGACTAGAAAGACTGTACCTAAATTACAGAAAAATACATATTGAAGTAAATCTGACACGTTCGAGGAATACGAGAGTTGTGAATTGTTTAACGAAGAAGAAGAAAAAGATTATATTTTCAACAAGGATCTGGACTTCCTTTTCCACAATATCATCCGTAGTTCAATCCACAAAAGGACCAACTAACAACATCAGACACATTGGAAGGAACAATTGTCTTGAGTTTAATATTAACACAATTTTTTTTTAATTTGTTCACTTATTTATAAGTTGTTAATGTACATACTTTGACAACTGTAAGTTGTCAAAGATGTTGGGCTTACAAGGAAACAGGTTAACTAAACAAAAACCACTTTACTATCCACCTTTTTACTACTAACTAGGTTAATATAGCCTGTTTTTGTATTGTGTATATTTAAGAGGCCTTTAACTTAGGTTTCGGAAAAGTAATCATAACAATGAACTATTGAGGGCTAGCAATATACAAATAGTGTCATAATATGATTTAATTAACATTAACATTTCTAAAATAAGATCTCAGAGATGACGTTATTAATTATTTACATGGATAAATAAGAAAATGTTCATAGTGTAGATAAATATTATATATTCAAATGACTTAAATGTAAGAAAATAAAATAACTAGCTCAATATGACATTTTTAATTTTTGCATACATATCCATTTATAGTTCATATGCATTGAGGAACCAGCCCACTTGTGCCTCATCCCTCTCTGTAAACACTCACCATCCAAGACAAGTAGACTCCAGAGAAGCAACGTAAATACTACTAAAGAACTACTTAGTTAAAAATCGTTTATCTAATCTTCCTTCTAAACTTCAGAGCACTCCTACAGCAAGTGCTGGAACTACAAGGAGGATCAAAATGCGATGACCAATGACATGACGTTTTCAGCCAGCCGTAACCATAGCAACGCCTTGCATGGCTGTCAGATTTCACTACTCATTTGCACATTTATAACATCCTAAGCCTGCTTGTTTTAATATGTCAATTTGTGCGTAAGTAAACATAATTTGAGCTTGAATTATAATGTTTATACTGCCATAAACATATTTTTTTAAATTATTTTATTTAGTATTTAATAATGGGGCTGAAATTACAGATTTAAAACAAGTTTCTGTAACAAGAATGATAAGCCTTGATAGTTTTTATTTCTACTAAGGTGTATGTTTAAAATTATAGCATTTAAAGTTATATAGAATGTAATATTGTGTTTATACAGGCAAAATTAAAGAGAGAGAAGCGTCCATTGATAAATAAGTTATTTATCAATAACATACGGGATATGCTTGATTTCTGAATTAAAAAAAAAAATTAATACACGCCATTGTCCCAAGAATAAATGCTTACCAAGGCATTTAGGTGATCCAAAGTTTAGCTTAGAAGTCTTTATAAGTTATGAATACTTTATTCCCCAAACCAAAAGGTAAGTAAAACTGTGAAGTTAGGATTTCAAACTGTCACGAGACAATTTAGAAGTGTTAAAATCTAAAAAAAATTATCCAATTCTTTAATCTTATCTATTCCAGACGTGACTCAGAACCACGCTCTTGCACACCCCTCCAGGTGAAAAGTAATGTTCAACCTCAAATTATCCTTTCAAATTGGTAAAGTTTATTATATTATCGTTTATCTTACTTTAATTGTTTTTAACCATAGTGATTTTAATAAATTTCTCACACTCTTAAATTATATATCACGAGTCATTTATTACATTATTTATGCTGATCGAGATATCATGTAAATACAGCAAAATATATCTTTACTAACATTTATTTTTCGATTCAAACTATTCATAATTGATTGATACACATCATAAATTAAAGGGTATCAAATAAGATCAACATAAGTAAATATATTTATTCTTAAGGGTTAATAACCCCTTTCAAAGTAGTTATTAGCACTAAAAGATACCTTAAAATATGTATGTAAATGTGGTTACATATAGTAAATATGAAAAGTAGTTACAGCCTGAGTTTCCAGCCCCTCCTCGTAAATTTTAATTTACGAATTTTTAATTAAATCTTCTCTAACAAGAATAATTAGTTACCTAGATGAGAAATGTTTTACAAGTTCTCCTTAAGATAGACGCTTGCTGGAGCTCTCATTTGCTTAATTCCCAATTAAGTAAGTCTACTTGAAACTCTTCCAGAACCAGGATTCACTGACAGGCCCATCAAGGCGTTGCCAGAGATATTGTTTTTTCTCTGAGCAGCCATTAGGTAGAATTCATAAAGACATTTTAGGATCGTTGTAATAAAGTCCCATCTACCAGCTAACCTTATGTTACAAACTTGTGGAGCTGCACAGTTGGGAACGTTGGATTTATTCTATAAATAATGGAAAAACATTGACAAAGTTCTAATTAATGTAAATATTGAACTTCTAAATAATATAAACATTGAAGTTATAAATAATGTAAATATTGAACTTCTATAAAATGTAAATATTAAAATTCTAAATAATGTAAACATTGAAGTTATAAATAATGTAAATATTGAACTTCTAAATAATGTAAATATTGATGAGCCTATGGTCGAATATATATGTTTTGTGATCGTAAAAAAGTTAAATGTACTTTATGCACATAAGGTTGGACAGAAAAATGTGAATCTGCTATATTTTTGATAATATTATTTTTGAAAAAGTGTTCTCTTGAAAATTACTTGGTATTTATTTTAACATTGAATTAGAAAGCTCCCTTGGCTCCAGATTATGAAAAGAGATGGAGATCGATTGAAATATTTTAATATATTTAATTTTAAGCGGACAGTCATTAAAATAACGTCAAAGACTTTGCATTAAAAATACATTACGTAAATTATATTTCATTTAAACCCAATAAAATAAGTTACCAATTTAGACATTTATTTTTAAAATAAAATTATAACTTGATAACAAATTATTATAGCCGTTAGAAAACAGTTTTAAAATATATTGAATGAGAAATAAAACTTAGACCCTGTTACAGTAAAACTTTTAATACACATGGACCACTTACATAAAATCCTTACTGGGAAATATTGAGAAAATATTTAATGCGTAGTTTATTTTTATATTAATGTTCAAATTTTTTAATACTAAATTTAATTATTGTTATAAAACTGATAATTGTCATAAAATTACAAACAATTCTTATAACAAATAGTTTTTAAGAGGGATACGTCTTCTTAACTCTACAACAACACAATACTAATTTAAGTTGAACATTTTATTACAACTAAATAACATATTTAGACTCAAATGTTGCAGTTATTGTGTACATTAAAACAAAAAAGCAGCATAACAATGTTTTACAATAATATCAACCACCTTTACCCCTGTAAACATAGTCTTGTAGATTTAATTAGCAGTTTAAATATCAAAACCTCTTTATTTCATAGCTTTCTTTCATCCCTTTAAATGTAAAAACATGTTATGCATAAAAATCTGAACTATTGATTAATTTAAAATGATTTTTAAATATAGATTTTCGATTTTCACGCTCAATATGAAAAAAATAAAAATGTATACAATGAATGAACCTCTATGCTTCTCGTTGATTGTAATTTAATGTAGTTTAAACTCGTGGGGACAACGTAATTTGATCCTTATTTATGAAGGAACCAGGAACTGAATTTTCCCTCCTTAAGATAAGCCCACGAGTAGCATCCAGATCTAATTAAGTTCCTTGTAGACCTTATCCCTAATTGTCTTCCCTTTGCTCTTCCTAAATAAATTATGCCTTGAGACCATCAACCCTCAGTAGGTTCCCTTTCAATAAGAAACGCTTATATTAGACCTTGAAACAAATTAACCAGAAATTACATATATGAGTTACATTAAGTATATACCTTTAATAAATAGGTGGAAATGTTTAAAAGTCTTTCTTGCGATTTTAAACGATCAAACGTTAACACAATGTTGCAAAATACTATTAAAGTAAAAATAATTTACTTTCTTCCAAGAAGTACTTTCCTACATAATTTACTTTCTTCCGAGAAGTACTTTCCTACATAATTTACTTTCTTCCGAGAAGTACTTTCCTACATAATTTACTTTATTCCGAGAAGTACTTTCCTGCATAATTTACTTTCTTCCAAGAAGGACTTTCCTACATAATTTACATTCTTCCAAGAAGTACTTTCCTACATTATTTACTTTCCTTCTGAGAAGTACTTCCTACATAATTTACTTTCTTCCAAGAAGCACTTTCCTACATAATTTACTTTCTTCCAAGATTTACTTTCCTACATAATTTACTTTCTTCCGAGAAGTATTTTCCTACATAATTTACTTTCTTCCGAGAAAGTACTTTCCTACATGATTTCGACGTAACTTAAGTTAGTCGTGGCTTTTACTTAATGTAGTATGTTGTTGCACCTTACAGCGACGAATGAAACTCCATAATTATCATAATTACATGATGCAGAGTTTAATTAGACCGATAAATTGCAAAGAAACTCTTCTTTGAAAAATGAGAGTTATTTATTTGAATATTAAATAAATATGACGTTCCTAATGGCCATTAAATATAATTTATACAACGATTTTTTTAACTGGATACATTATATCACACGTTGAATCCACATATAAAAGAGTCTAAAAGAGATATTTCATTATTTATTTCGTGACGATTGTCATCAATTCATAAAGGCAATGTTTAGCGAACGTTGAGGTTCAGATATATCACAGGAGCTTGCAAGGTAAAATGTAGTACTAGATATAAATATTCATATCGTTCCAACCATGACTATGGTGTAGCAGTTTGAACCACTATTTTAATTATGCAGCTACCATCTGTAATCGTGATTTGTGTGTGAAGGTAACTCTGATTAATATTGCGTGCTTTAAACTAACCGAATTAATAGTTTTAGATTATTACTAATAAATACAGTTAGAAATATTCTGAATATTATAGAGGTTTTAGAAGATTTCATTTAAATTTTTGTTTTTCAATCCTTTCATTTTTATATAAAGCTGTTTATCATTACTATTATGTTTATTATCATGAGCCACTATAAATTAAGAATTTTATTTATTTTTTAGTTTACCAGAAACCATCTTTACAAAAGTATGAACAAATCAGTAGTTTGAAGATTGATCTATTTAAAAAGAAAGTGATTTTTCTACATTTATATCTAATAAATAGAATGAACAAAAGCCGATTGTAAACCACAATTGAATGAATAACGAATAGAAACAATATGTAACTATAGTAAAACCAAGAAACTGAAATATCATTTCTTTGAAGACTAGCTAATCTCTCCTGAAAATGATACAAAACGAGCAATCATTGACGTTTAGTACAATATTCCTCCATCACACATAAAAAATAAAAAAAATAAACACTACGTAAAAATAAATATTAAAAATAAAACACACCAATAAACTATTTATGATAAGCAATAGTGATAAAAAAAATTTGAAATCCTACAATTCACAAATAAAAACAAATTAAACATATAAATAATAATTGATAAATAATTTAATAACAAATAGAATAATATAAATAAGTTTTCACATTGTTACAAGCTTTTAATTTATCAACTATGAACAAAAAATTTAAAACTAACAATGACAATTTAACTTTTTTGCTTTTTGACTGTAAATAGTTTCCCGTGGAATTCTGATTTCACTTATATAATTTAAAGACTGAGTGCGAAACGGACAGGCATAGGAGGGGAAGGTCAACTTTCACTTTTCAATATTTGCTTGTTAATAAATTTTGATTGTTTCATTAGTATCCATTCAGTCAGCATGCTTTATACATCTATTTTTCCATTTATTACCACATGCATCTATTTTTATATTTATTTGTTTTTTCTGTTGTAAGAAAGCTCTATATTTGTATTTTTTAAATCCCAGAAAGTTATATTAAACCATTTTGTGGTGAGGGCTGTGTAATTATTCCTCTTGCTCTTTGCCAGTTTCAGGGTCAAATAGAATATACATTTTTTTTATTTGTTAATGGTAATAATTGGGGTTTTTTGGATTAAGACTACCTGGGTTCTTTAAAAATTATTGAATGACTATTAGGTTATATAAGTGAGATTATGGAAAAACCACCAATACTCAGTTTTTAACTAGTTGAGTTTGTGTAAACAGCTGACAGTTGAAACCAAACCCGTAACGAGTGAACATTCCTGCCAGTGGAATCCAGACAATTAGTACAGTTGATGCACTGAACTAAAACAGTTGAAATAACTCGTTGCAGAATATTTGCCCTTACCTAGTTATTACCTATAATATGAAATAATTCATATTATACTTAAAAAACTACTATATTTTATAAAATCATAAATTATTTAAAATAAACATTAAGAAAAAAATTAATAGGACATTTGTTAGTATGTATTGAGAATTATACTAAGGATTGTAATATTACAATCCTATAGGATTCTATGCATATTTTATATGGTGAAATAAAATGGAAGTGTCCACTTATGTTATGGTTTTAAACAAGTATTCTTAACAATTTTTGTTATTTAGTGTATTTTCGAGAATAACTTATACCATATCAACAATTTATAGGTTATTAAATATGTTAAACGTATATTTACGTCAAATACAAATTTTGATACCTCAAAATTATATATTGAATTTTACGTGTTTTTTCTAAAGATCTATAATAGGTCAGACCCACTGGCACTGGTCAGACATTTAATGAACAAAATGTCTTGTGGCTCAGAAAATATGTTACTACAATTTTTCTAAAATCGTTTTCTTGAGGTTGAAAAATTGCAAAAAGTAACACAACTTCCATTACGGGATTTACAGAATGAAACAATTTTTATTACATTTGTATTGTTTTGTTTTGATTTTATGAACTCTTTGAGATTTTTTTAGAACGATAAGAATACATAGGGATAGTAAAAATAAGTTTTTTATAGTATTTGTAGGGTGGTTAATTGCAGATAATGAGTTATCTAGAAACCAGTGACAAGGGCAACCATGATCAATTAAGGTTAAGCATGATTCCTTTCTCGTCATAGGGCAAAGATCAACATAAAAACACCGCTGAATACTGCAGTAGTAGTACTTGTTCTATGGTGTTAACTGGCCTTGATATGAGAACATTGAAGTCATCTAAGCAAGTACATGATGGATGTACTCTGGTTAAATGTACACTAACTGAGATTTTCTAACTAATTGAATAGTTAATCATTTATTGTCATGTTCGATTTTATGTAAATTGATTTTATTTTGTTTCTTATATTATTAATAGATTATGAAGACATTGAGAATGTAGTGTTACATACAAAGTCGACAGTATAATTGTCAGAGTGACGTCACAGACATGAGTCGTAAGTAACGTCTCCGAGAGTGCAATGTCACAGGCAGAGTTTAATGCTGACAGGGACATATGTATGTCAACTCACAGTACTCCAAGTATCTCATGAGGAATTTAAGAAAAGTCATAAAACGTCTTATGGTATTTGTTTAGTGAAATTATTTAGATTAAGAAGTGTAATACATATGAAAGCACAAATATATTCTAATTTTATAAATACAACAATATGTTTTTGCTAGTAAATAATCTATATATATTTTTTCTTTGTCGGTACTGATATTGTAGTGCTGGGGACAGTGTTGTGAACATTGTAGGCGATAGGTTCTATGCTCAATCCTCTCGATATTGACATGGCATCCAATCAGTGGTTACCATCGATGTGGACACTACTAGAGAAGTCTGGAGTGTCCATGTTGAGTGGTAATCAAGGTTCAGATGTTGTATAGGGAAGATAACTGAATGTAAAGCTTGTAAGTTAGCTGAACATCAGACCAATACTACTTGGTTTGGATTCCACGTCAAGCTATAGGTCCCTTATTTACCCCTTATTTACCTATTGGACTATTAAAAAATAGCTCTTATTGAGGAATAGTCGATCTTAATTAGCAACAATGACTACATTCGTTAATGGCCACACACACTCGCCCCTCATATTCTGCCTTATCTCTACGATCAGCGTCTTGCTAATGAATAATGAATATTGTTGACATAGTTACATAGGTAGTTGATTGTAGTTAAGGTAAACAAAGTCTAAAGTTGGTTGAGTTGGTGTACTTTATTGGGGAGACAGGTAAAAGTATAGAGTGGATGGGAGGGTCCCTTTAAATACCATTTAGACGTCTTTCTAGGATTAGCATGATAATACTGTATGCACACATCGTAAGTAGAAGATGAGAGATTTTATTTAATATTTATGATCAATGGATTAGTTGTGGATGGCTGTTTTAAATACAATGATAAAATGGTTCATAGTGAAGAGTTTTTCTTTAAATGCTTTAATGTGTTGTTACATTTTAGTCACATATTTAAGTAAAATTTTATTTTCATTTTAGTGAATTTCATGACAGAGAATACCTCTCTGTTAATTAGTGACTTTCAATAAATATAGAAAGGCTTCTAAATGAAATTTGCTTTAACCACACAGTGGTTCAATGGTAATTGGCACATCGCGTAATGTTCCTGACTGGCCTATACATCACATTTGCCTGTTGAATACTATCATACGTATTCGTTATATATATATATATATATAAAAAAAAAAAAATAATAAAAAAAACTTAAAGGGGTCAACATTTATAGATAAAAAAGTATCTATCCTATCTATTTCACGATCTTAGATAAATGATAAAAGCAAAATTTTTAATAAATTAAATAATAACAATTTGTATTCTATCAACAAGACCAAGCGTTTTCTGTAACTGAGATTCTGCATGACGATAGGAATCAAATTGTAACGATACGTGATTTTGATAAAAACTCTTATATAACGCATAAAATGACACCACCAGATAAGTTAAAATCTAACTATACGACGAAAGGAATACAAGAAAATAAATACGCCTGAAACCATGTCAATGAACAAATTAACACTGAGTGTATACTATAACAATACCGATAGACGTAAGGTGGTATTGGTTCTGTATTCTCGTAATGTACGATGTTACAATTGAATAATCCTCATGCATATGGCTTTTTAACCTGATTATAACTATCACTAATTTTCAGCTAAATTTAATAGTTCACATAAGAAAGAAGTTAAAGTATACAGAGTTATCAACAAGCTTCTCTGAGTCACAAGATTGGAAAACAAATGGCCACACTTGAGAAGAACGTTATATGATACGCTAAATTGATGAAAAATGTGACCTCTTGCAGTGGATTTAAGAAGTCACGTATCCAAATGTCACAGTGGATTCAACTTTTTATTTGGTACAGTAAATATATAAGTAAATAAATAATAGAAATATCATAACTAATATCAGACATATTACACGTTTCATTAATTGGATATAGTCTGTTTCTAAAAAAAATGTATTTAACTAATAAAAAAAATGTAAAGTGATAATAATTTTGACAGATTTTAACTTAATTACTTCCTAATTATAGTAATATGCCGAAAATCTAATTAACAGCTGTTTGAGAAGCCAACATTTTAAATAAAAACGTCTTTCCTGATTTACTTTTGATTGACACTTAAGTAGGATTAATAACTAAACCATTTTTTGTAATTTATAAAGATAGTTTAAAAGAAAACCTTTGAACGTAGGAAACAGTTTAAGGTTTTTGATTCTTAATAATATATTATGTAATTCTAAATTGATACAAATAATTTAGAAAACTTTCTTAGCGGGAATTAATTGAAATTAAAAAGTGAATGAAAGTTACCAATTTTTATTAAATTTTACATAAGAGAATAATATATTATACTAAACTATTTAGTATTTCTGTTCAAAAATCCACTAACTCTCTTATTTTATTTAAATACTAACTCTCAAATTATATTGATGCATGATATAGTGGATTTTTGAATAAAACATAAATTAATTTATGCAGTGACAACAATTTTAATTCAATCAAGCATGTTTTTATTTGTTAAACATTTATAGTAAGAAGGTTTATAGGAAAGAAGGCAAGAATCATCACTGCCATTTGAATCGCGTCACTAGTTTATTACATTTCAAATTGTTTTCTATCGTCAATATATTGAATACTTTGAGTAGGACTGCCTTCATTTGAACTTAATTTAGATATAAATGTTCAATTAAGAAAGAATAAGACAAGGTGCACTGACAAACAAATTATTACAGTACATAATTCAAAATATGCAGCAGCAGTGGCCGAGCGGTCTAAGGCGTCAAGACTTTGAGCATGGGTTAGAGTTTGCGCTGGTTCGAATCCGGCCTGGACTGGAAGATTTACCAGTAGTATTCACCTTCTACTGTACTGGTTCGCCCCCTTACTATATCTGAATAAGTTCCTCACACAGATCAATAGTCTATGAGGATGGGCAGAGTAAGGTTAAAAAGGAGATAGGTCCGTCCTTTTTAGTAAAAAAATAAATAAAAATAGTACAAATAAAAATAACTTAAGAAACTGTTCTGAATGAAAAAGAAACTTGAATTATTAAAAGTTTTTAAATAATTGATAAAACCTCTATGGGTTTAAAGTTACCTTAATTCCGTTAGGTGTTGATATTAAAATTTAACTGTAAGCTACAGCTATTTCAAAGTTTAAAACTTCATCATGAGGCTCGGAACACTAATTCCCTTATTTAAGTCGTCTTATTAACACTACAAAAAAAGACACCCATAAAGATATTTTTCAAAGACGTCACGAGAAACATAAAAACACTTAACAGCTGTCCTGTACAGGTAGTAATTATTTTTAAAACGTGTGGCCACTGAGGTTTCATGAAGAAAAAGATAAAAACTCGTCGAGTAACAATAATCTTTATGCTTACTGTCTTAAAAAGTATGATTTTGAAATTTAAATTTTATTAGACACTTAAAATTATTAACTGACTAGACGTATTGTTTTGTATAATAGTTTACTGATGACTTGATGACTCATTTTTTAATCACCGCAGAGAGGTTTGAAATTGTAGTATTTTTGAATAATGGTCCATATTTCTCTGCATCGTTTTACTCAGATGCGATTCTAATAATTCAGTATACATTTTTGATAGAAACACGTTATCTGCGTCAACAAAGTGTATCTAATCCATAAAGTTCTGTCACAGACAGAAAATGTCGCATATGACGTGAACTTGATTGCTACAGTTCTGTGAAACAAATCATAAAACTGTCACAGCAGCAGCGTTTTTATGTTATTTAATCATACAAAACACGTCACGTTCTACAATTACAAACCCATATACAAGCTCCGTTCCTCCTCAAGTGTTAACGCCAACATTACGTGCTTGTTTGTATATGGCTGGTATGTTTGAATTTTTTCAACGACTCTTGGAAGCAAGCTTGTATTTTGTTGATGTGTTCCCTACCGATGTGTACCACATGTAAGTGATTTATTTGTGACGTTAATATTTATTAGCCTATGAATATTATTATTATTGAAACTAATTTATTTATATGGTAATTTAAACAGTTTTTCCTTTGAAAATCAATTTCATTTATTGTAATTAATAAAAACACTTAAGTTACATTCTTATGTATGATTATCAAGTAGAACAATATTTAGAAACATCTTAATATTTTTCTTTGATTTATTTCAAATGTTAATTAGGGGAAGACAATAATTAATTTTGATGTTATTTTATGATGGATGATAACATTCTTTATATAATCTAACTCTATAATTATTATTTCGTGTTTTTGTATTTGATCCGACCTTGCGAAGAGGAATATTAAACTATATGTAAACCAAATAATACTAAACAATTATATGATGTATGGAAAAATAAAATAACTATCATTTATTCTTTTTACAACAAAGTTATATGTTTCTATATTATATCGTTGTTTTAAAATATGTTAGATGATACTTACATTCTGGCTTAGCCTCAGAAGACTTATATATTCTCATTTACATTATATACTCTTCTGTCATTATTTTGTAATTAAAATCATTCCCCTTTTCTTGTTTTAAACATTAGTTATGTCACAACACCTTCAGATTATACGATTTACAAATTGTTATAAACTCCTACAACAACTTCACCCCCCTTCCCCCCAACAAGAGGGAGCTACAATAAGTTACTTACTATACAGAATCATCGAACAATAAACTTACTTGGAACAGAAAAAAAACACTGTCAATGGTTTAGGCAATGGACTGAGAAAGACATTATTGAACATTAGAGCCGTGGATTTAATTTAATTTCATTGTTAGGTAAATTAGTACTAAACACTCAGATCAATATGTAAACTTATTAATTTAAAAGGCATTTAAAGTACTAACAATTGAATATTAGTTAAACAAATAACTCTCCTAAAATTTAAGGTACTATTTTTTAATTTACAGATAGTTAAATATGCCTCACAGAAAATATGTCACGTTCCTAAATATTCAATTTAAGTCAAATTAAACAAGTTTTTATTTTTCTTTGATAAATTGGACACAAACAGAACATGTTTGGCAACTATTGTAACAAAAATGATATATCAGTTCCGAATTAAATCCACAGTAAAAATCGTCCACAGGAAAGGGAGAACAGAAAATCAAAACTAATTTGTTCAGGACTGACAATAATGTCTTCTTTAGCAAATAATTAACAGTGAAATAAACGTGTCCCATTACGATTCAGTCAAAATATATATCCTGTCACATAATATTTACCTTGATACAATTATCCAAGGTAAAGTGGTTTCTAAATCCGTTGGGAGTTCTGGTGAACACCACTATCGAGCTGTGCGTAAACATGGCTGACAACTCGGTAAACGGAAGCATTTACTTGTCAGGGATGGAATCTCATGGGACCATCAGAGTAATAGACATATGCAAGTAGGTAATTTTTTTATATGTGATATAAGTTATTTAATTAATTACTTTTTAAATTTATTTTTACATGTAATAGTTGGAAGCCAAAGGGTTTATCTTGACCAAAGTAAAATAATTTCGCACCGGAATTTACTTTCACATCAATATAAGGTGCAAAATGTTTCCTTTTTGTTCAGTAATATTTTGTTGTTGATGAAGAAGGCGTAATTTACTTGTAACAATCAAGTTTATAGTATATTCTCGTCCATTCACTTAAACGGTTATAAATGTAAAAGTTCTTTGAGCACTTAAAACGATGATTGGTAATTTACTCTCTGTGGGTTTTTATGTTTGTTAATGATTAATTAACATAAATCATGCCTCTTAAGTAGGTGTATAACTTAATTACAGTCATGTGTATAAAGAAACTGTAGTGGAATGCGTAATTTTAAAATTCTTGTGACTTCAATATGCTATATTTTCCCAGTAACAATTCAACTTTTATTTTGAAATTTAAATTTTTTCCGCACACGCGATTCTCAGACACACTTGTCGCAAAATTCCTTAGGGAGTATAACAAATATATATATAAATATATTTGTACCATGACTAAACCAACTGAGCTGTAATTGACGCGGGGTATTTTCATCTAGCACAAAATAAATGTGTTCAATTCCCGGGAGTGCGGTATACGGGACTTGTAAAGCAGTGTTGCAGTCATCCGTCACTGTCTGTCTGTCCCGGGTGGGGGGGGGGGAGGGGGAGGAAATACATTTGGCCGTAGTACTGTGTGTTATATCTGTATGGACTAGAAAGACTGTACCTAAATTACAGAAAAATACATATTGAAATAAATCTGACACGTTTGAGGAATACGAGAGTTGTAAATTGTTTAACGGAGAGGAAGAATAAGATTACGTTTTTAACAAGGATCTGGACTTCCTTTTCCAAAATATCCTCCGGACTTCAATCCACAAAAGGACTAAACTAACAACTTCAGACACATTGGAAGGAAAAATTGTCTTGAGGTTAATATTAACACAATTTTTTAAAATTTGTTCACTTATTTATAAGTTGTTAGTGTACATACTTTGACAACTGTAAGTTGTCAAAGATGTTGGGCTTACAAGGAAACAGGTTAGGTAAACAAAAATCACTTTACTATCCACCTTTTTACTACTAACTAGGTTAATATAGCCTGTTTTTGTATTGTGTATCTTTAAGAGGCCTTTAACTTAGGTTTCGGAACAGTAATTATACAAATGAATTATTGAGGGCTAGCAAAATACAAATAGTGTCACAATATGATTTAATAAACAGTAACATTTCTAAAATAAGATCTCAGAGATGACGTTATTAATTATTTACATGGATAATTAAGAACATTTTCATAGTGTAGATAAATATTATATATTCAAATGACTTAAATGTAAGAAAATAAAATAAATAGCTCAATATGAAAGTTTTAATTTTTGCATACATATCCATTTATAGTTCATATGAATTGAGGAACCAGCCCACTTGTGCCTTATCCCTCTCTACAAAATACTATCACCATCAAAGACAAGTAGACTCCAGAGAAGCAACGTAAATACTAACTAAAGAACTACTTTGTTAAAAATCGATAATCGAATCTTCCGATTAGACTTCAGAGCGCACCTACAGCAAGTGCTGGAACTACAAGGAGGATCAAAATGCAATGACATGACGTTTTTAGTCAGCCGTAACCATAGCAACGCCTTGCATGGCTGTCAGATTTCACTACTCATTTGCACATTTATAACATCCTAAGCATACTTGTTTTAATGTGTCAATTTGTGCGTAAGTAAACATAATTTGTGCTTGAATTATAATGTTTATACTACCATAAACATATTTTTTTTAATTATTTTATTTAGTATTTAATAATGGGGCTGAAATTACAGATTTAAAAAAAATTTCTGTAACAAGAATGATATGCCTTGATAGTTTTTATTACTACTAAGGTGTATGTTTAAAATTATAGCATTTAAAGTTAAATAGAATGTAATATTGTGTTTATACAGGCAACAATAAAGAGAGAGAAGCGTCCATTGATAAATAAGTTATTTATCAATAACATACGGGATACGTTTGACTTCTGAATCACAGGTTTGAGAGAAAAAAAATTAATACACACCATTGTCCCAAGAACTAAATGCTTACCAAGGCATTTAGGTGATCCAAAGTTTAGCTTAGAAATTATGAATACTATATTCCCCAAACCAAAAGGTAAGTAAAAGTGTGAAGTTAGGATTTCAAACTGTCATGATACAATTTAAAAGTGATAAAATCTAAAAAAATGTAGCCAATTTTTTAATCTTATCTATTTCAGACGTGAATCAGAACCATGCTCTTGCACACCCCTCCAGGTGAAAAGCAATGTTCAACCTCAAATTATGCTTTCAAATTGGTAAAGTTTATTATATTATCTTTTATGTTACTTTAATTGTTTTTAACCATAGTGATTTTAATAAATTTCTCACTCTCTTCAATAATATATCACAAGTCCTTTATTCATTATTTATGCTTATCGAGATATCATGTAAATACAGCAAAATATATCTTTACTAACATTTATTTTTCGATTCAAACTATTCATAATTGATTGATACAAATCATAAATTAAAGGGTATCAAATAAGATCAACATAAGTAAATATATTTATTCTTAAGGGTTAATAACCCCTTCAAAGTTAGTTATTAGCACTAAAAGATACCTTAAAATATGTATGTAAATGTGGTTACATATAGTAAATATGAAAAGTAGTTACAGCCTGAGTTTCCAGCCCCTCCTCGTAAATTTTAATTTACGAATTTTTAATTAAATCTTCTCTAACAAGAATAATTAGTTACCTAGATGAGAAATGTTTTACAAGTTCCTCCTTAAGATAGGACGCTTGCTGGAGCTCTCATTTGCTTAATTCCCAATTAAGTAAGTCTACTTGAAACTCTTCCAGAACCAGGATTCACTGACAGCCCATCAAGGCGTTGCCAGAGATATTGTTTTCTCTGAGCAGCCATTAGGTAGAATTCATAAAGACATTTTAGGATCGTTGTAATAAAGTCCCATCTACCAGCTAACCTTATGTTACAACTCTTGAGGAGCTGCACAATTCGGAACGTTGGATTTATTCTATAAATAATGTAAAAACATTGACGAAGTTCTAAAAAATAAAAATATTGATCTTTCAAATAACGTAAATATTGAACTTTTAAATAATGTAAATATTGAACTTCTAAATCATGTAAATATTAAACTTCTAAATAATGTAAATAATGAACTTCTAAATAATGTAAATATTGAACTTCTAAATAATGTAAATATTTACGAGCCTATGGTCGAATATATATGTTTTGTGATCGTAAAAAAGTTAAATGTACTTTATGCACATAAGGTTGGACAGAAAAATGTGAATCTGCTATATTTTTGATAATATTATTTTTGAAAAAGTGTTCTCTTGAAAATTACTTGGTATATTTTAACTTTGAGTTAGAAAGCTCCATCGGCTCCAGATTCTGAAAAGAGGTAGAGATCGATTGAAATATTTTAATATATTTAATTTTAAGGGGACAGTTACATAAAATAACGTCAAAGACTTTGTCTGCATTTAAAATACATTACGTTAATTATATTTCATTTGGACCCAATAAAATAAGTTACCAATTTAGACATTTATTTTTAAAATAAAATTATAACTTGATAACAAATTATTATAGCCGTTAGAAAACAGTTTTAAAATATATTGAATGAGAAATAAAACTTAGATTCTTTTACAGTGACATTTTTATTACACATGGACCACTTACATAAAATCCTCACTGGGTAATATTGAGAAAATATTAATTGCGTGGTTCTATTTTTATATTAATGTTCTAATTTATTAATACTAATTTAATTATTTTATAAAACTGAAATTGTCATATTAAATTTCATAACAATCTGAACATTAAAAATATAGAATCATAAAAAGAACCCCTTCTTGCACATTTTATATATTATAGAATTTATTTTAAATATTTTTGTCGACTTTCGGTTACCGTTACTTTAGACTAATTGACCTAAAGATTAATAAACTTTCTCTTACGTACTTATAAAACATTTACATAAGTATATTATAACTTTACGTTCGGAAGAATCTTCTTTATTTATTTTTGAACGGACCAATATGAAACACTGTTTGGCAAAAATATTAAACTTTTACGGATTTTGAAAGTGTTACGGATGCTCAAAACAGTGAAAACTAGCTGTCAGTATGGACATTTTGACTTTCCACGTTTACAGTTAAAGATATTTAAACTGAGTAATATAAATATATCTCATTTTAAAAGCTGTCATTATATTTTATGAACATTATTCATTATAACAAGCATCGTTTCTGTGTACGTGATAGTTTAAAATTAAAGCTTAAATCTATAGAATATTTTCACTAAATTGGCACAGTATGCAAAATGGAAAACTATTTTAAACGGGATATCTAGCATTGATTTAGCCATTTAAAGGTAGGCGAGCCGGTGGCCGAGTGGTCAAAGGCGTCAGGACTTTGAGCTTGGGTTAGAGATAGCGCTGGTTCGAATCCGGCCTAGAATGAAAGATTTTATCTGTAATATTCGCCTTCTACTGTACTGGTTCGCCCCCTTACTGTCTGATGAATAAGTTCCTTGCAGAGATCAATAGTCTATGAGGAATGGGCAGGATAAGAAGGAGATCGGCCTCTCCTTAAAAAAAATTAACTCTGATTGGGAGAACAATTCGAACAATATAGCATTATGTTGTATGTAGACACATCATTTAGGGACATAAACGGCCACCTTGAGTGTCTAATAATTAGTCATTTCTTTCAAAACCAAACTAATAATAAACACATTTTAATCTTACAGTCTACCTAAACTTTTAGTTATTTTATATAAGGTATGTTTTTCAGGTATAATATATGTTCATAATACATTTCATTATATTTATGTAGCAAAATAATCTTAGTTTCACTAAAATTATGTCAACTAAGATTTATGTTTTACTTGGAAATAATGAAATAAGTGGCATGTATTTAACTTAGACAGTATTAACTTTGTTTCGATCACTGTTCAAAAATAATAAAATAATTTTTAAGTTGACGTTTAATATTAGTATTAGGTGTATTATGAAACAAGAAACAAATGAGAGTCAGCAAGAACTGACCATCATAATTCCTTATGCTCTTAAATAATCTACGTTTTACGTTCGTAAATTGTGAATATCTACACTTACCATAAGTTTTGACAAAGTAAATTGATTTTCGTACATAAAAATCTATTCTGAAAAAGTAAGTAACATGATAAAAATAGTACTATGAATAAATATTGGGCTTTAAGTCTAAAACCAAAATCATTAGACACTTTTTTTATGATCATTTAGTGTAAACAATATTCATGTTTTGAAATATTAGTAAATTTTAAAACATTGATTATGTTCAAATATTTATTACACGACAGTAACTAATATTATGTAATGAGCAAGTGCGACTTTGTAATCACTCTTTGAAGTTGTTAACATTTATTAATTTCTTTGTCATTAAAATGTTAAATCTAGATTTAACAGTACAACAAATTCTAAAGCTCTTAATTTATTATAAAGCATTTCATTTAACCTCGTTTAGGATAATACAGATCTAATCCAATTACGTCGTTATTCAGACTTCTATGTTTCTTTAGTTTTACATTTACTTCTAGAATGTATTTATAAAGTAAAAACTAATATTTAATAAAACATTTTTTTGAATTTTAATAACTTATTCAAATAATTGTTGATAAGACTAATAGTAAATGCAATAGTATTGCTATAGTTTCTTTACTATATTTTGAAAAATAAATGTTGCATTTTATTATTATTATTATATAATTATATGCAGTATCATAATAAAAATAGTTATGTGATATTAAAAACAGTAGTTAAAATGGGATAAAAGACGTTTAGTCTTTATTATTGTATATGTGTAACAATGTAACGCTTTGAATGCAAAAACAACATTAATTAAATAACAAAAACGAATTGTATAATGTATTATTGTGGTTCTAAAAAAATAAATGAACAGGAAAATAGCATAAAACTTTAATAAAATTAAAGCAAAGATGATAATAATATATGTGTACACTGTGAAATAAATACTGAAATATTATACAAACTGATATTTCATAAGATACAACACCAGAAGAAGGAATAAACACAATTTGCCTTCTCAACTTCAACAAAACACAGACGTGGGAGAAATACAAACTGAAAGCAGAACATTATAGAGAGGGAAAATCGTGAAGGGAAGATAGTCAGCAGAGAGTCACGGATACACACCCTTGCTACAGTAGAACCACCGCTACAGATCAGTATCAGACAATTGCCGGAGATAGCGGAAAAGTTAATGCACCATGCAAGGGGAGTAAGTCTGCCCGAAATGTTTCTTCGGTGTTGGCCTCATGATAATTCGCTAATATTACTAGAAGATGGATACGGTTGTTTAGTAAGTGGAGCCTGATTGTGTTAAGACCGCTTGAGTTTAACTCTTGGGTTGGTCCAATCAATGATCAATATTTTGACCCTCCACTAGTAATACTCCTGAGCATCGAGAGACTGGACTATTCAAACAGTGTTACAAGAAGATGGATACGCGTGAATAGCCGTTGTTTAGTTAGTGGAGCCTGATTGTGTTAAAACCGTTTGAATATAACTCTTGGGTTGGTCCAATCAATGTTTTTTTTTTGAACATTTATCAATGATCATTTATTTTTTTAGAACAGTGAGTAAAAGTTTATAATTTATTTCCAAGTATTAATAGTTATTTGTCATTTCGTCTAAACATGTATGTCCTTTGCAAAATTACCTATGAAACGAAAAATAGAGGATGTACGAAGAACTTTTAATGATCAGAGTACATCAAAGTATTTTATGTTGGTAAATTAGGGAAAATCACTTTGCCTAATTTGCAGGGAAAGTTATTCAAAGAATATCCAAAGAATACAATTTAAAAGGGCCTTATGAAAGTCAGCACATGGCTAAACATTCTCTTCTTCTGGGTGAAGCTTGTGATGCTAAAGTAAAGAACTAAATTTTGTGTTCCAGCAAAACCTTTTAACAGAAAGTATATGATAATAATATATGTGTACACTATGAAATAAATACTATAATATCATACAAACTGATACCTTGCTGCTGTAAAAGCCAGTGACCGAACTGCCGAAGTAATAGCTAAGAGAGGAAGAGCGTTCAATGACGGTGAGTTTGTTAAAATTTGTGTAAAGCCCGTTGTTGAGAAGAAATGTGCCTTTGGAAGTTAAATGTGGTTGAAAATGTTAGAGTATCTGCTAGAACAGAGGTCGGCAACTATATTTGGGTGGGGTCCAGACATATTTAAAAATAAGTTTGGGGAGGTCCAGGAAAAACTAGGCAAAACTTCGTTATACGCCTCCATAAAATTAATCAAATCAAATTAAAGCTCAAATCAATATTATTGATTATTGAATATATAAGTTTGGGTTTTGACTATCATAGATAAATAATAATAATATTCATAGAAGAGTAACAAATTAAATACCAACAAATAAAAATATTCAAAACATTGTAATATCTGATTGCAAAAATGAGCTAAAAACCTAACATAACCTAAATAAGCAGCTCTACTAGATTTACCTCTTTCAGAGTGTCACTAAGTTTCCCACATAGGGCTGCCTGGTGAATTATGCATTGCTAAGATAGTAGTTACGTATTCTGTTCTTTGATTCGCTTTGTAAGCCTCCTTTCTTTGCCGACCATAGCCGGAGCCCCATCAGTTGGCAGAGACACCATTTTATCGTAACTAATGTTTGATTTGTCATGAAGTCATCAACAGTCAGTCTGGAATAAATTTTCTCTAAGAGTCTGGCCTGACTGCAAGCAATTCTTCCATTAATATTTTATTTTCAATATCATAAAACCTCAACAAAATAGACATTTGTTCGTCGTAAAAAATATAACATGATTCATCAAGTGCTGTGGCGTAGCAAGGCGCCTTTTGTATAAGTTCTAGCAAACTCCTTCTATTGTCTCCAGCCAATATTTTGGTTCTTCTTGTATTGCTTTTAGCCGACGATGGAATACCTTGAAATGCGCCAAAACGTCCTTTTTATCTTCAAAAAGTGCTGCGACCACTCCTATCATATATTCTTTTACTATCTCAGAGTCAGAAAATGGCTTCTGGTGTTTATTGAGCGTCCAACATACATGCAAAGCTGCGTCTGCAGATTTTCCTAGCTCGCTTATACTTCGAACTAGTATGGATGTATCATTCTTCAAGCTCGTTTCTCGTTTTTAATGTTATAAGATGTAACAAACACTCCAGTAAATAGGTTTTTTAATTTTGTTAAGCCTTTCGGTAACAAAGTTACCATCTTCAGACATACAGAGGTAACAAAGTCTGTGTGTCTGAAAAAGGCCTAACGAAATTAAAAAAATATTTACTGGAGTTTTTGTTTCAACTTATAACATTAAATAGTATAAGATGTGATTTTTTGTAGAAAGCTAGATATTACTTGACACTTTTTTGGCGAGCTTCACTTCCCAGACAAAAATTTGGATGAAACTGCTAATGGGTCGTTTCACGCCTTTTTAAATTCGTACTTTTAATAAGAGCGATAGTTTTATTGCATATTAGGCAAACTGGAACAGCGCTAGGTATATCAAGAAGCGTAAAACAATACTGTTTAGGTCATTCAGTCAAAACATTTTTATTTTCACTATCAACTTTACGCTTTTTATGATCCATATCGATAAAAATAAAAATCAGGAGCAGCGACAATAACTACTAAATAATTTGATGTACAGTACTAATGAGGCTAGGCAAGCTAAGATACAGTGGTATTGTCAACTCGGCGGTGACAATCAAACTTAGGAAAAGGCTTTTTAAAATTATATTTATAATTTATGTGATTGAGATATTAAAATATTTTTAGAGGTCCAGTCTTTGACCTTCCGCGGTCCGGACATGGACCGCGGTCCGCCAGTTGCCGACCGCTGTGCTAGAACTATATCGAGAAGATTGGCGAAGATTGTATCTAGCCTTAAAGACAGTGCAAGTAAATTTATACATTAGTCTATTACATCAAATGAGAGTACAGATGTTTGTGATGCAGCTCAACTACAGGTTTTTGTTAGAGGAATTGATAGTAATTTTGTTATAACTGAGGAGTGGACAGTCCTACACCGTTTAAAAAGCACAACTAAGGCTAAAGACTTGAACCTAAACTGGGACATGTCAAAATGTGTAAGGGATGGTGCTCGTAATATGGTTGGAAGTAAAGGAGAACTTGTACAAATTAAAGAAGTGGTATTACAGTGTAAGTCCGATTCTCCTTAATAATTTCATTGTATCATCAACCAACAAGCACTTTGTAGTAATTTTTTAAATAGAAAATGTGATGAGCTTGGTTATAAAGACCGCGAACTGTATTAGAAGTTATGGAAGCTTTTTTTGGAAGTTTCAGGAGTTTTTGGCAGTACTGCACAGCGAATAAGGCAATGTAACCTATCACACCAAGGTGCACTGGCTTATTCGCGGAAGAGTTTTGAAAAGATTTTTCAGTTTAAAATTAGAAATAGCATCTTTTGTACTAACAAAGGCAAGCCATTAGAATAACTATGAAATTTGCAAAGGGTGTGTGATTTGGTGTTTTTATTAGATACGACTCGTCACTTGAATAACATAAACTTAAAACTGCAAGGTACTAGACAATTTATAAGTGACATGTATTCTTATGTGAAACCCATTGAAAACAAGTTGAAACTGTTTGAGAACACATAAAGAACAATCATTTTCCTCGTTTTCCAGCTTGTGATAAGCTTGTCTTAGTGAAGACTTAAAAAAGGACCAGGATTTTTCGATCGAAAAATGTGTTGAGGCTCATTCAAAACGAGTTTCAAATGCGTTTTGTTAATTTTCATTACATTGGAAATCAGATTCATTAGATTCAAAATCTAATTTAAGTTGACATAATTAATGTTAATGATCACATAAAAATGTATGTGATTGAGCTATAAGCCCGTGGCTTATTAAAGGACGCGTTTAAGAAAAACTAAAACTTCTTATGCCACTTTCAGATTGCTTTTCTGGAGATTACTAAATCTCTGAGAGAATATTATGTAACTTGAATGTTTTTATAATTTTGTCATAAGATGTAATCGACGCAAGGTATTTTTTTCTATACAAAAAAAAGGAAAAAAAAAAGTTTCCAGCCCTCATGAGAACAGCATTGGGTAAAATCCGAGTTGTAGGAATCTGTTACTTTTTTCCTTGTGGATTGGTGTGCTATAAGAGTCATGGATGTCGTTTTGTTTTTATTTATACTAGGAAACTAAACAAAGAGATTTCTTTGTGTTTCAATTTATTAACAAAACTACGAGTATTGTATTTAAAAGGTTTCGGAATAAATCCTTTAAGAAATTGTCATAAAAATTATTCTAGTAATTAGGAAAGTAATAAAACGTTACAAAATGAAGTGTATATTAAAAAAAATATTCTTAATTTCAAAAAAATTACTTGACTTATTTAATACGTTTTTAAGTGTTTCTTTAACATGTATTTCCTCAAATATTGTTCTGATTAGAAACTTTAGTTTATTAATATGATTAAGACTAAGAAACAGTGTGGCTTCATTATTAAATTCAAGACGTTGATCGTAGAGATATGGGATATTATTCATATGAGTGTATTATGGTATTGTTCGTAAAAATATATTACTCAAATGAGGGGTGAATAAGTGTGATGAGTGTAGATGAACGAGTGTATTCATTATACAGTTATACTCTCTTAGTTCGACTTAGCTCAGAGAGGACTTTTTAATAATAGTCCAACAGCGAGGGCAACTATATGGGACCTACAGCGTTGCGTTTATATGGAATCTGAACCACGTATTGTTAGCCTGATTTTCAGTTAACTGACAGGTCTGAAACTCAGTTCTCTTCCCTACTCAACATCTGAACCTTGACTTCGTCCAACATGGACACGCCAGACTTCTCTAGTAGTGTCCACGTCGATGGAAACCATTAAGCGGACGCCGTGTCGGTGTTAAGAGGACTGAACATAAAACCTATTGACTACAATTTCCCAAACACTGAGTTCCCAATCAGCAGGGATACAACACTGTGCCACCAGTGCCGATAATTACTGGGTTTGTTGATTTCGTCAATATATTGCCAGTTATGAAAATTATAAACACATTTTTCTTAATAGTATTACAATAAGAATATTTTACTATATTTAATATATAGTTATTTATCATAATAGATATGTATATTTGCTATAGTTGCTTATGATACTTAAAAAGACTTAAAAAAAAAATATAAAAAGAATAACATATTTACGGAATGAAATCACTATTGTACTAAACCATTTGATCTTATGTCAAATGTCGGGATAATAAAATTGATCAAATCAATATAATATATTAAGAACAATTTGTAGCAAATAAACTATTCCCTAGAAAGAACATTTATAGCAACGTTGAATCATAATTTATTATCCTTATATATAATAGTGAAGCTGTTTTTGTCAATGCCACTCCTCTCTTATTTAAACGGTTAAGGTGTCAACAAAGTTGCCTCTGTTCGTAGTTATGAAATAAGGCTTTAATTCTTCACTATATTTACTCTGAAGCGTATGTGAAGCCCTCAAAGTTCGTTTTTCGGCCTTAAGAATAACATGGAGAAAGATCCTAATGAGTGTAAAAGTAAAAGCTGATTGATGAAAACAATGATTTCCAAAAGGTTTAAACAGCTGTTGGAAAGTAAACAATGGTGTTTGAAATATTGAGGAGGTTAAGATCTTTCATAATGTTAAATCAGGGAAGATTGTAAGCATAGTTTTATACCATTGAGCGTCTATACTAACAAATAGGTTTAAGTTTGTGAGTAAGATACTGTAAATACATTTAGTAGTGTTACGTGATTCAGTTAACCTAATATTATTTGTACTCAAAAGTCACAGGCCGAAAGCAGAGGTGTGACGGGCACAGCGAGTAACGGGAATGGCACGCGAAGCGCGCAGGGGTGTTCCGTAGTCCTAATACTAATCAATGCATCAATCACGAAGCAAGTTTAAGCGGATATTGCATTATATTTATTTAGAGTGTTTACCTTGCGCCCGGAAAAATTCAATATAACAATAAACAGTTTTCTGTTACCTGGGATGGTATTGAATTGCCTTGGGTTTATTTGAAAATAGAGTCTGTTAAAAGCTTTTACCGGGAAATTGTTTTTAGTAGAACTGATAAACTTCCATCAATCACGACTGTCATAACAGAGAGAGAGAGAGGTTCAATGGAAGACCAACGTTTACATGACAAACATAGTTAGTTACATATAAATATAACAGTTGTTGTATACTCTGTAATTAATTGTGACGATGCTCACTCTAAGTACAAGCTGTTAGTGTGATAAAACAATAAAAGATACAGTTAGTACTGTAAATGTTGTAAAGTGTTACATGTACTTATTTTTGTAACTTTCATTTGTACTGTATTTATGTAAATACGTAATATGATGATTTGGAAACTATGTATTATAAATTTTAATTTGAAAACTATTGTGAATGAATTTTTATATTTTCATAAATTTATTTTTTTCAGTTCAAACTAATTTTGCTTTAGGAACATTTAAAATAGCGTTTATACTTACTAAATAAAAACGTTTATGTGAGACGAATAATGCACAAATTTGATGCTAAATAATGGCAATTTATCTTTTCCCATTATTTAAACAACAATGAGTAAAATAAATTACAGTAACACCTTTACAATAACACTGTATTTGGAAGAACCTACCTTTCATTATTTTAAATACATTCTATTCAATTGATACTGGTATCACTTTGAACATTTCAAGATATACTTCTGATTTAAAACACCTAAAGGTAAGAATATTTAATATCCTTTACAAGGAAAGTATATTAAAAAAGTTTTCTGGAGTTAGCAAACAATTTACGGTATTCTGAACAGTCGAGTTTACTGTCGAGATATTGGCTGGCGAGCAGCTCCATACCCTTATGAACCCTTATCACAACCCTAGAAATGAACGTGATGGTCACTTTAAATGATTGAACAGACTAATTAGTAAGCCTTACAACTAATACAATTTTAGGATACTTTTCGCTTGACTAAAACTTAGGAAGGCCCTTGAAATCGTTCATACCTTTACCAATATATTAAATTTCACAATAAGTATTTTTCATCAACAAGAAATATTTGTTAATAGGTTGGTAGTGTAAAATACGGTTAGTAAATGTATACTGGTTAAATTGACATGGCCAAATTTACAAGATAATACGATAGTTCAGTGATGTACATGGAATCAATTTTATTTATGCATTACTGGTAACACATGATCTATAAAAATTGTCATTATTGTTTTATTTTATATATAAGTTCACCCTAAAAGCTGCAAAACATACTAAATAACTTCATAAATTATTGATTTTTACAGAAACATGAAATACAATAGTATATTATATACTCAAAACAAATCATATTTTGATGTTGTAAATATACTTAAAAGCCACGTGACTATTTCTGCAGAACTCTAAAAAATCTTTATTGGTAATTAACTGACCAAATAATATTAATAAGTATTAGAGTGTTATTTTATATGTGTATAATTGGGTTACGAAAAGCATTTAGTGTATTATTAGTTATTGTATATAAACTTTTTACCAAACTATAATTAAAAATAGTAACAATAAAAGTTAGTATAGTTATGAAAGAAGAGCTTTCATCTAAAATATCTGAGATATTATTACTAAAGAATATTTCCCCTTGTTTGAATAAAGACAAAGAAAATACTTTGATAATAGTCTTCAGTCAACAACTTTCTTAGGATTTATTAATGATGAATAAATATTGAAGTCATTTGCAAAACGATGCTGTGTAATGAAACAATATTTTTTAAACATTTTATCATGTTCTAGTTTGCTTATAATGTTACATGCAAGGTTGCAATTTTATTTTATTTATTGTGGATATTCTTAATAATTCATATAAATAAATAGAATTGAGATGACATATTTAACACTATTTACCTAAATTTACATGTGAACCGAATAGTCTAACTCAACTTTCTATTAATGAGATTCAAACTCAAATATATTAACACTTGCAACTACAATTAATTGTTACCACCAGTTTCTTATATATCTCTCTAGCTTGTGCTATTTGAGGGAAAACGTATACGAACTTCTGTACTATTATAAGTTATTATTATTTGTAAATACTGTATACATTTATTTATATATAAATATTACTGTAAATAAAATATTATTTTGGGAGATTCGTTTATCAAAAGTTTTATTAGATAATTTTAAATATAACTAAAAACATTTTAAATATTGTAAAAAATAAACACTACGTAAAAATAAATATTAAAAATAAAACACACCAATAAACTATTTATGATAAGCAATAGTGATAAAAACAATTTTAATCCTACAATTCACAAAAAATAAAACATAAATAATCATTGATAAATAATTTAATAAGAAATAGAATAATAGAAATAAGTTTTCACACTGTTACAAGCTTTTACTTTATCAAAGATGAAAAAAAAACAAATTAAAATTAACAACGAAAATTTAACTTTTTTTGCTTTTTGACTGTGCTTAGTTTCTCGTGGAGTTCTGATTTCACTTATATAATTTAGAGACTGAGTGCGAAAAGGACAGACATGGAAGGTGAAGGTCAACTTTGACTTTTAAATATTTGCTTGTTAATGAATTTTGATTATTTCATTAGTATCCATCAGTCAGCATGCTTTATACATCTATTTTTCCATTTATTACAACGTGCATCTATTTTTATATTTAATAGTTTTTTCAGTTGTAAGAAAGTCCTATATTTGTATTTTTTAAATCCCAGAAAGTTATATTAAACCATTCTGTGGTGAGGGCTGTGTAATTATGCTCTCGCTCTTTGCCAGTTCCAGGGTCAAATTGAATATATATTTTTTTATTTGTGAACGGTAATAATTTGGGTTTGTGGATTAAGACTACCTGGTTTCTTTAAAAATTATTGAATGACTATTAGGTTATATAAGTGAGATTATGTAAAAACCACCAATACTCAGGTTTTAACTAGTTGAGTTTGTGTAAACAGATCACAGTTGAAACCAAACCGGTAATGAGTGAACATTCCTGCCAGTGGAATCCAGACAACTAGTACAGTTGATGCACTGAACTAAAACAGTTGAAATAACTCGTTGCAGAATATTTTCCCTTACCTAGTTATTACCTGTAATATGAAATAATTCATATTATACTTCAAAAACTACTATATCTTTTAAAATCCTAAATAATGTAAAATAAATTTCAAGAAAAAATTGATAGGAAATTTGTTAGTATGCATTGAGAATTATACTAAGGACTGTAGTATTACAATCCTATAGGATTCTATGCCTATTGTATATGGTGAAATAAAATGGAAGTGTCCACTTATGTTATAGTTTTAAGCAAGTATTCCTAAATAAAATTGTTTTTGATTTAGTGTATTTTTAATAAGAAATAATACCATATCAACAATTTATAGGTTATTAAATATGTTAAACGTATATTTATGTCAAATACAAATTTTGATACCTCAAAATTATATATTGAATTTTACGTGTTTTTTCTAAAGATCTATAATAGGTCAGACATTTAATGAACAAAATGTCTTGTGGCTCAGAAAATATGTTACTACAAATTTTCTAAAATCGTTTTCTCGAGGTTGAACAATTGCAAAAAGTAACACAACTTCCATTACGGGATTTAAAAAGTGAAACAATTTTTATTACATTTGTATTGTTTTGTTTTGATTTTATGAACTCTTTGAGATTTTTTATAGAATGATAAGTATACATAGGGATAATAAAAATAAGTTTTTTATAATAATTGTAGGGTGGTTTATTGCAGAGGGCAACCATGATCAATTAAGGTTCAGCATGATTCCCTTCTCGTCATAGGGCAAAGATCAACATAAAAACACCGCTGAATACTGCAGTAGTAGTACTTGTTCTTTGGTGTTAACTGGCCTTGATATGAGAACATTGATGTCGTCTAAGCAAGTACACGATGGATGTACTCTGGTCAAATGTACACTAACTGAGATTTTCTAACTAATTGAATAGTTAATCATTTATCGTCATGTTACATTTTATATAAATTGATTTTATTTTGTTTCTTATATTATTAATAGATTATGAAGGAATTGAGAATGTAGTGTTACAAAAAAGTCGGCAGTATAATTGTCAGACGTGAGTCACAGACATGTGTCGTAAGTAACGTCTCCGAGAGTGCAATGTCACAGGCAGAGTTTAATGCTGACAGTGGCATATGTATGTCAACTCACAGTACTCCAAGTATCTCACGAGGAATTTAAGAAAAGTCATAAAACGTCTTGTGGTATTTGTTTAGTAAAATTATTTAGATTAAGAAGTGTAAGAAATATGAAAGCACAAATATATTCTAATTTTATAAATACAACTATATGTTTTTGCTAGTAAATAATCTATATATATTTTTTCTTTGTCGGTACTGATATTGTAGTGCTGGGGACAGTATTGTGACCATTGTAGGCGATAGATTCTACTGTATGCTCAATCCTCTTGATATCATCATGGCGCCAACTCAATGGTTACCATCGATATGGACACCACTAGAGAAGTCTGGAGTGTCCATGTTGAGTGGTAGTCAAGGTTCAGATGATGTTTAGGGAAAATAAATGAGTGGCAAGCTTGTAAGTTAGCTGATCATCAGACCAATACTACTTGGTTTGGATTCCACGTCAAGCTATAGGTCCCTTAGTTACCCTGGCTATTGGACTATTAAAAAATAGCTCTTCTTGAGGAATATTCGATATTAGTAAGCAACAATGACTACATTCGTTAATGGCTCAACACACTAATTCGCCCCTCATATTATGCCTTATCTCTACGATCAGCGTCTTGCTAATGAATGATTAATGTTGTTGACATAGTTACATAGGTAGTTGATCATAGTTAAGGTAAACAAAGTCTAAAGTTGGGTGAGTTGGTGTACTTTATTGGGGAGGCAGATAAAAGTATAGAGTGGATGGGAGGGTCCCTTTAAATACCATTTACACGTCTTTCTAGGATTAGCATGATAATACTGCATCCACACATCGTAAGTAGAAGATGAGAGCTTTTATGTAATATTTGTGATCAATAGATTAGTTGTGGATGGATGTTTTAAATGCAATAATAAAATGGTTCAAAGTGAAGAGTTTTTATTTAAATGTTTAAATGTTATTAAAATGTGTTATAACATTTTCGTCACATATTTAAGTAAAATTTTATTTTCTTTTTAGTGAAATTCATGACAGAGAATACCTCCCTGATAATTAGTGACTTTCAATAACATCGCGTAATTTTTCTGACTGGCCTATACATCACATTTGCCTGTTGAATACTATCATATGTATTCTTTATAAAAAAAAAAAACCTAAAGGGGCAACATTTATAGGTACAAAAGTATCTATCCTATATATTTCATGATCTTAGATAAATGATAAAAGCTAAATTTTTAATAAATTAAATAATAACAATTTGAATTCTATCAACAAGACCAAGCGTTTTCTGTAACTGAGATTCTGCATGACGATAGGAATCAAATTGTAACGATACGTGATTTTGATAAAAACTCTTATATAACGCATAAAATGACACCACCAGATAAGGTAAAATCTAACTATAGGACGAAAGGAATACAAGAAAATAAATACGTCTGAAACCGTGACAATGAACAAATTAACGCTGAGTGTATACTATAACAATACCGATAGACGTAAGGTGGTATTGGTACTGTATTCTCGTAATGTATGATGTTACAATTGAATTAGCCTCATGCATATGGCTTTTTAACACTGAATGTATACTATAACAATACCGATAGACGTAAGGTGGTATTGGTTCTGTATTCTCGCAATGTACGATGTTACAATTGAATTAGCCTCATGCATATAGCTTTTTAACACTGAATGTATACTATAACAATACCGATAGACGTAAGGTGGTATTGGTTCTGTATTCTCGTAATGTACGATGTTACAATTGAATTAGCCTCATGCATATGACTTTTTAACACTGAGTGTATACTATAACAATACCGATAGATGTAAGGTGGTATTGGTTCTGTATTCTCGCAATGTACGATGTTACAATTGAATTAGCCTCATGCATATGACTTTTTAACACTGAATGTATACTATAACAATACCGATAGACGTAAGGTGGTATTGGTTCTGTATTCTCGCAATGTACGATGTTACAATTGAATTAGCCTCATGCATATAGCTTTTTAACACTGAATGTATACTATAACAATACCGATAGACGTAAGGTGGTATTGGTTCTGTATTCTCGTAATGTACGATGTTACAATTGAATTAGCCTCATGCATATGACTTTTTAACACTGAGTGTATACTATAACAATACCGATAGATGTAAGGTGGTATTGGTTCTGTATTCTCGCAATGTACGATGTTACAATTGAATTAGCCTCATGCATATGACTTTTTAACACTGAATGTATACTATAACAATACCGATAGACGTAAGGTGGTATTGGTTCTGTATTCTCGTAATGTACGATGTAACAATTGAATTAGCCTCATGCATATGGCTTTTTAAAACTGAGTGTATACTATAACAATACCGATAGACGTAAGGTGGTATTGGTTCTGTATTCTCGTAATGTACGATGTTATAATTGAATTAGCCTCATGCATATGGCTTTTTAACACTGAGTATATACTATAACAATACCGATAGACGTAAGGTGGTATTGGTTCTGTATTCTCGCAATGTACGATGTTACAATTGAATTAGCCTCATGCATATGACTTTTTAACCTGATTATAACTATCACTAATTTTCAGCTAAATTTTTTAGTTCACATAAGAAAGAAGTTAAAGTATACAGAGTTATCAACAAGCTTCTCTGAGTCACTAGATTGGAAAACAAATGGCCACAATTGAGAAGAACGTTATATGATAGGAAGGAATGAAAAATTGATGAAAAATGTGACTTCTTGCAGTGGATTTAAGAAGTCACGTATTCAAATGTGACATTTGTCACAGTGGATTCAACTTTTTATGTGGTACAATAAATATATAAGTGAGTCAATAAATAATAGAAATATCTTAACTAATATCAGATATATTACACTTTTCATCTATTGCATATAGTATATTTCTAAAAAAAATTAAAAAAATAATAAAAAAAATGTAAAGTGAAAATAATTTTGACAGATTTTAACTTACTTTCTTCCTAATTACAGTAATATGCCACAAATCTAATCAACAGCTGTATGACAAGCCAACATTTGAAATAAAAACGTTTTTCTTGGTTTACTTTTGATTGACACTTAAGTAGGATTTTATAATCAATAACTAAACCAATTTTTGTAATTTATAAAGTTAGTTTTAAAGCGAACCTTTGAATGTAGGAAACAGTTTAAGGTTTTTGATTCTTAATAATATATTATGTAATGCTAAATTGATATAAATAATTTAGAAAACCTTCTTAGCGGGAATTATTTAAAATTAAAAAGTGAAGGAAAGCTACATATTTTCATTCACTTTTTCATGAGAGAATATTAATATACTAAACTATTTAGTATTTGTGTTCAACAATCCACTAACTATCTTATTTTATTTAAATACTAACTCTCAAATTATATTGATGCATGATATAGTGGATTTTTGAATAAAACATAAATTAATTTATGCAGTGACAACAATGTTAATTCAATCAAGCATGTTTTTATTTGTTAAACATTTGTAGTAGGAAGGTTTATAGGAAAGAAGGCAAGAATCAACACTGCCATTTGAATCACGTGACTAGTTTATTAAATTTCAAATTGTTTTCCATCGTCAACATATTGAATACTTTGAGTAGGACTGCCTTCATTTGAACTTAATTTAGATTTAAATGTTCAATTAAGAAAGAATAAGATAAGGTGCACTAACAAACAAATTATTACAAATTCAAAATATGCAGCAGCAGTGGCCGAGCGGTGTAAGGCGTCAACACTTTGAGCATGGGTTAGAGTCTGCGCTGGTTCGAAACCGGCCTGGACTGGAAGATTTACCAGTAGTATTCACCGTTTACTGTACTGGTTCACCCCCTTACTATATCTGAATAAGTTCCTCACACAGATCAATAGTCTATGAGATGGGCAGAGTAAGGTTAAAAAGGAGATCGGTCCCTACATTTTAGTAAAAAAATAAATAAAAATAGTACAAATAAAAATAACTTAAGAAACTGTCCTGAATGAAAAAGAAACTTGAATTATTAAAAGTTTTTATATGGTTGATAAAACCTCTATGGGTTTAAAGTTACCTTAATTCCGTCAGGTGTTAATATTAAAATTTAACTGTAAGCTACAGCTATTTCAAAGTTTAAAACTTCATCATGAGGCTCGGAACACTAATTCCCTTATTTAAGTCGTCTTATTAACACTACAGAAAAAAGACAATAATCTTTATGCTTACTGTCCTAAAAAGGATGATTTTTTAATTTAGATTTTATTAGACACTTAAAATTATTAACTGACTAGACGTATTGTTTTGTATAATAGTTTACTGATGACTTGTTGACTCATTTTTTAAATCACCGCAGAGAGGTTTGAAATTGTAGTATTTTTTAATAATGGTCCATATTTCTCTGCATCGTTTTACTCAGATGCGATTCTAATAATTCAGTATACATTTTTGATAGAAACACGTTATCTGCGTCAACAAAGTGTATCTAATCCATAAAGTTCTGTCACAGACAGAAAATGTCGCATGTGACGTGAACTTGATTGCTACAGTTCTGTGAAACAAATCATAAAACTGTCACAGCAGCAGCGTTTTTATGTTATTTAATCATACAAAACACGTCACGTTCTACAATTACAAACCCATATACAAGCTCCGTTCCTCCTCAAGTGTTAACGCCAACATTACGTGCTTGTTTGTATATGGCTGGTATGTTTGAATTTTTTCAACGACTCTTGGAAGCAAGCTTGGATTTTGTTGATGTGTTCCCTACCGATGTATGCGGCATGTAAGTGAATTTTTATGCGACGTTATTATTTATTTTAGCCTATGAATATTATTATTATTGAAACTAATTTATTGATATGGTACTTTAAACAGCTTTTCCTTTGAAAATCAATTTCATTTATTGTAATTAATAAAAACACTTAAGTTACATTCTTATGTATGATTATCAAGTAGAACAATATTTAGAAACATCTTAATATTTATCTTTGATTTATTTCAAATAATAATTAGGGGAAGACAATAATTCATTTTGCTGTTAATTTATGATGAATGATAACATACTTTATATAATCTAACTCTATAATTATTATTTCTTTTTTTGTGTTTGATCCGACCTTGCGAAGAGGAATACTAAACTATATGTAAACCAAATAGTATTAAACAATTATATGATGTATGGAAAAATGAAATAACTATCATTTATTCCTTTTACAACAAAGTTATATGTTTCTATATTATATAGTTGTTTTAAAATATGTTAGATGATACTTACATTCTGGCTTAGCCTCAGAAGACTTATATATTCTCATTTACATTATATATTCTTCTGTCATTATTTTGTAATTAAAATCATTCCCCTTTTCTTGTTTTAAACATTAGTTATGTCACAACACCTTCAGATTATACGATTTATAAATTGTTATAAACTCCTACAGCAACTTCACCCCCCTTCCGCCAACAAGAGGGAGCTACAATAAGTTACTTACTATACAGAATCATCGAACCATAATCTTACCTGGAACCGAAAAAAAAAAAAAAACACTGTCAATGGTTTAGGCAATGGACTGAGAAAGACATTATTGAACATTAGAGCCATGGATTTAATTTAATTTCATTGTAAGGTAAATTAGTACTAAACACTCAAATTGATATGTAAACTTATTAATTTAAAAGGCATTTAAAGTACTAACAATTGTATATTAGTGAAACAAAGAACTCTCCTAAAATTTAAGGTGCAATTTTTTATTTGCATATGGTTAAATATGCCTCACAGAAAATATGTCACGTTCCTAAATATTCAATTTAAGTCAAATTAAACAAGTTTTTATTTTTCATTGATAAATTGGACACATACAGAACATGTTTGGTAATAATTGTAATAAAGAGGATTTTCTCTACAGTATATATCAGTTCAAAATTAAATCCATAGTAAAAATCTTCCACAGGAAAGGGAGAACAGAAAATCAAAACTAATTTGTTCAGGACTGACAATAATGTCTTCTTTAGCAAATAATTAACAGTGAAATAAACGTGTCCCAGTACGATTCAGTCAAAATATATATCCTGCCACATAATATTTACCTTGATACAATTATCCAAGGTAAAGTGGTTTCTAAATCCGTTGGGGGTTCTGGTGAACACCACTATCGAGTTGTGCGTAAACATGGCTGACAACTCGGTAAACGGAAGCATTTACTTGTCAGGGATGGAATCTCATGGGGCCATCAGAGTAATAGACATATGCAACTAGGTAATTTTTTTTATAAGTGATATAAGTTATTTAATTAATTATTTTTTTAATTTATTTTACGTGTAATAGTTGGAAGCCATAGGGTTTATCTTGACCAAAGTAAAATAATTTCGCACCGGAATTTATCAATATAAGGTGCAAAATGTTTCCTTTTTGTTCAGTAATATTTTGTTGTTGATGAAGAAGACGTAATTTACTTGTAATAATCACGTTTATAGGATAATCTCGTCCATTCACTTAAACGGTTATAAATGTAAAAGTTCTCTGAGCATTTGAAACGATGATTGGTAATTTACTCTCTGTGGGTTTTTATGTTTGTTAATGATTAATTAACATAAATCATGCATCTTAATTAGGTGTATAACTTAATTACAGTCATGTGTATAAAGAAACTGTAGTGGAATGCGTAATTTTAAAATTCTTGTGACTTCAATATGCTATATTTTCCCAGTAACAATTCAACTTTTATTTTGAAATTTAAATTTTTTTCCACACACGCGATTCTCAGACACACTTGTCGCAAAATTTCCTAGGGAGTATAACAAATATATATATATATATATATATATATATATATATATATATATATATATATATTTGTACCATGACTAAACCAACTGAGCTGTAATTGACGCGGGGTATTTTCATCTAGCACAAAATAAATGTGTTCAATTCCCGGGAGTGCGGTATACGGGACTTGTAAAGCAGTGTTGCAGTCATCCGTCACTGTCTGTCTGTCCCGGGTGGGGGGGGGAGGGGGAGGAAATACGTATGGCCCTAGTACTGTGTGTTATATCTGTATGGACTAGAAAGACTGTACCTAAATTACAGAAAAATACATATTGAAATAAATCTGACACGTTCGAAGGAATACGAGAGTTGTAAATTGTTTAACGGAGAGGAAAAATAAGATTACGTTTTTAACAAGGATCTGGACTTCCTTTTCCACAATATCCTCCGTACTTCAATCCACAAAAGGACCAAACTAACAACTTCAGACACATTGGAAGGAACAATTGTCTTCCGTTTAATATTAACACAATTTTGTTAATGTGTTCACTTATTTATAAGTTGTTAGTGTACATACTTTGACAACTGTAAGTTGTCAAAGATGTTGGGCTTACTAGAAAACAGGTTAGGTAAACAAAAATCACTTTACTATCCACCTTTTTACTACTAACTAGATTAATATAGCCTGTTTTTGTATTGTGTATATTTAAGAGGCCTTTAACTTAGGTTTCGGAAGAGTAATTATACAAATGAATTATTGAGGGCTAGCAAAATACAAATAGTGTCACAATATGATTTAATAAACAGTAACATTTCTAAAATAAGATCTCAGAGATGACGTTATTAATTATTTACATGGATAATTAAGAACATTTTCATAGTGTAGATAAATATTATGAATTCAAATGACTTAAATGTAAGAAAATAAAATAAACAGCTCAACATGAAAGATTTAATTTTTACATACATATCCATTTATAGTTCATATGCATGGAGGAACCAGCCCACTTGTGCTTCATCCCTCTCTACAAAACACTCTCACCATCCAAGACAAGTAGACTCCAGAGAAGCAACGTAAATACTAACTAAAGAATTACTTAGTTAAAAATCGTTTATCTAATCTTCCTTCTAAACTTCAGAGCACTCCTACAGCAAGTGCTGGAACTACAAGGAGGATCAAAATGCGATGACCAATGACATGACGTTTTCAGCCAGCCGTAACCATAGCAACGCCTTGCATGGCTGTCAGATTTCACTACTCATTTGCACATTTATAACATCCTAAGCCTGCTTGTTTTAATATGTCAATTTGTGCGTAAGTAAACATAATTTGAGCTTGAATTATAATGTTTATATTGCCATAAACATATTTTTTTAAATTATTTTATTTAGTATTTATTAATGGGGCTGAAATTACAGATTTTAAAAACAGTTGCTGTAACAAGAATGATATGCCTTGATAGTTTTTATTACTACTAAGGTGTATGTTTTAAATTATAGCATTTAAAGTTAAATAGAATGTAATATTGTGTTTATACAGGCAAAATTAAAGAGAGAGAAGGGTCCATTGATAAATAAGTTATTTATCAATAACATACGGGATACGCTTGATTTCTGAATCACAGGTTTGAGAGAAAAAAAATTAATACACGCCATTGTCCCAAGAACTAAATGCTTACCAAGGCATTTAGGTGATCCAAAGTTTAGCTTAAAAGTTATGAATACTATATTCCCCAAACCAAAAGGTAAGTAAAACTGTGAAGTTAGGATTTCAAACTGTCATGATACAATTTAGAAGTGATAAAATCTAAAAAAAATTTAGCCAATTCTTTAATCTTATCTATTCCAGACGTGACTCAGAACCATGCTCTTGCACACCCCTCCAGGTGAAAAGCAATGTTCAACCTCAAATTATGCTTTCAAATTGGTAAAGTTTATTATATTATCGTTTATCTTACTTTAATTGTTTTGAACCATAGTGATTTTAATAAATTTCTCACACTCTTCAATAATATATCACAAGTCCTTTATTACATTATTTATGCTTATCGAGATATCATGTAAATAAAGCAAAATATATGTTTACTAACATTTATTTTACGATTCAAACTATTCATAATTGATTGATACAAATCATAAATTAAAGGGTATCAAATAAGATCAACATAAGTAAATATATTTATTCTTAAGGGTTAATAACCCGTTCAAAGTCAGTTATTAACACTAAAAGATACCTTAAAATATGTATGTAAATGTGGTTACACAAAGTAAATATGAAAAGTAGCTACAGCCTGAGTTTCCAACCCCTCCTCGTACATTTTAATTTACGAATTTTTAATTAAATCTTCTCTAACAAGAATAATTAGTTACCTAGATGAGAAATGTTTTACAAGTTCTCCTTAAGATAGACGCTTGCTGGAGCTCTCATTTGCTTAATTCCCAATTAAGTAAGTCTACTTGAAACTCTTCCAGAACCAGGATTCACTGACAGCCCATCAAGGCGTTGCCAGAGATATTGTTTTCTCTGAGCAGCCATTAGGTAGAATTCATAAAGACATTTTAGGATCGTTGTATAAAGTCCCATCTACCAGCTAACCTTATGTTTCACACTTGAGGAGCTGCAGAGTTCGGAACGTTGGATTTATTCTATAAATAATGTAAAAACATTGACGAAGTTCTAAATAATGTAAATATTGAAGTCATAAATAATGTAAATATTGAAGTTATTAATAATGTAAATATTGACCAACGAGGGAGCCTATGGCTGAATATATGTTTTGTGATCGTAAACAAGTTAAATGTACTTTATGCACATGAGGTTGGACAGAAAAATGTGAATCTGCTATATTTTTGATTATATTATTTTGAAAAAGTGTTGTCTTGAAAATTACTTGGTATTTATTTTAACATTGAATTAGAAAGCTCCCTTGGCTCCAGATTCTGAAAAGAGGTAGAGATCGATTGAATATTTTAATATATTTAATTTTAAGCGGACAGTCACTTAAAATAACGTCAAAGACTTTGTCTGCATTTAAAATATATTACGTTAGTTATATTTCATTTTTACCCAATTAAATAAGTTACCAACTTAGACATTTATTTTTAAAATCAAATTGCAACTTGATAAAAAATTATTATAGCCGTTAGAAAACAGTTTTAAAATATATTGAATGAGAAATAAAACTTAGATTCTTTTACAGTGACATTTTTATTACACATGGACCACTTACATAAAATCCTACCTGGGTAATATTGAGAAAATATTTATTGCGTGGTTTATTTTTATATTAATGTTCAAATTTATTAATACTAATTTAATTATTTTTATAAAACTGATAATTGTCATAAAATTACAAACAATTCTTATAACAAATAGTTTTTAAGAGGGATACGTCTTCTTAACTCTACAACCACACAAAACTAATTTAAGTGGACAATTTTACTAACACTAAATGACATATTTAGACTCAAATGTTGCAGTTATTGTGTACATTAAAACATAAAAGCAGCATAACAATGTTTTAAAATAATATCAACCACCTTTTACCCTGTAAACATAGTCTTGTAGATGGATTTATTTAATTAGCAGTTTAAATATCAAAACCTCTTTATTTCATAGTTTCTTTCATCCCTTTAAATCTAAAAACATGCTATGCATAAAAATCTGAACTATTGATTAATTTAAAATGATTTAAAAAAATAGATTTTCAATTTTCACGCTCAATATGAAATAAATAAAAATGTATACAATGAATGAACCTCCATGTTTCTAGTTGATTGTAATTTAATGTAGTTTAAACTCGTGGGGACAACGTAATTTGATCCTTATTTATGAAGGAACCAGGAACTGAATTTTCCCTCCTTAAGATAAGCCCACGAGTAGCATCCAGATCTAATTAAGTTCCTTGTAGACCTTATCCCTAATTGTCTTCCCTTCGCTCTTCCTAAATAAATTATGCCTTGAGACCATCAACCCTCAGTAGGTTCCCTTTCAATAAGAAACGCTTATATTAGACCTTGAAAAAAATTAACCAGAAATGACATACATGAGTTTACGAAATAGGTTGAAAAGTTTAAAAGTCGTTCTTTTAAAACGATCAAACGCTAACACAATGTTGCAAAATATTATCAAAGTAAAAATAATTTACTTTCTTCCAAGAAGTACTTTCCTACATAATTTACTTTCTTCCGAAAAGTACTTTCCTACATCATTTACTTTCTTCCAAGAAGCACTTTCCTACATAATTTACTTTCTTCCAAGAATTACTTTCCTACATAATTTACTTTCTTCCAAGAAGCACTTTCCTACATAATTTACTTTCTTCCAAGGAGTACTTTCCTACATAATTTACTTTCTTCCAAGAAGTACTTTCCTACATAATTTACTTTCTTCCAAGAAGTACTTTCCTACATAATTTACTTTCTTCCAAGAAGCACTTTCCTACATAATTTACTTTCTTCCAAGAAGTACTTTCCTACATAATTTACTTTCTTCCAAGAAGCACTTTCCTACATAATTTACTTTCTTCCAAGAAGCACTTTCCTACATAATTTACTTTCTTCCAAGAAGTACTTTCCTACATAATTTACTTTCTTCCAAGAAGCACTTTCCTACATAATTTACTTTCTTCCAAGAAGTAATTTCCTAGATAATTTACTTTCTTCCAAGAAGTACTTTCCTACATGATTTCGACGTAACTTTAGTTAGTCGTGGCTTTTACTTAATGTAGTATGTTGTGGCACCTTACAGCGACGAATGAAACCCCATAATTATCATAATTACATGTTGCAGAGTTTAATTAGACCGATAAATTGCAAAGAAAACTCTTCTTTGAAAAATGAGAGTTATTTAATTGAATATTAAATAAATATGACGTTCCTAATGGCCATTGAATATAATTTACACAACGATTTTTTTAACTGGATACATTATATCACACGTTGAATCCACATATAAAAGAGTCTAAAAGAGCTATTTCATTATTTAATTCGTGACGATTGTCATCAATTCATAAAGGCAATGTTTAACGAACGTTGAGGCTCAGATATATCACAGGAGCTTGCAAGGTAAAATGTAGTACTAGATATAAATATTTATATAATTTCAACCATGACTATGGTGTAGCAGTTTGAACCACTATTTTAATTATGCAGCTAGCATCTGTAATCGTGATTGTGTGTGAAGGTAACTCTGATTAATATTGCGTGCTTTAAACTAACCGAATTAATAGTTTTATATTATTATGAATTAATAAAGTTAGAAATATTCTGAATATGATAGAGGTTTTAGAAGATTTCATTTAAATTTTTGTTTTTCAATCCATTCATTTTTATATAAAGCTGTTTATCATTACTATTATTTTTATTATCATGAGCCACTATAAATTAAGAATTTTATTTATTTTCAAGTTTACCAGAAACCATCTTTACAAAAGTATGAACACATCAGTAGTTTGAAGATTGATCTATTTAAAAAGAAAGTGATTTTTCTACATTTATAACTAATAAATATAATGAAAAAATCCGATTGTAAACCACAATTGAATGAATAACGAATAGAAACAATATGTAATTATAGTAAAATCAAGAAACTGAAATTTCATTTCTTTGAAGACTAGCTAATCTCTCCTGAAAATGATACAAAACGAGCAATCATTGACGTTTAGTACTATATTCCTCCATCACACATAAAAAATAAAAAAAATAAACACTACGTAAAAATAAATATTAAAAATAAAACACACCAATAAACTATTTATGATAAGCAATAGTGATAAAAAAAATTTGAAATCCTACAATTCACAAATAAAAACAAATTAAACATATAAATAATAATTGATAAATAATTTAATAACAAATAGAATAATATAAATAAGTTTTCACATTGTTACAAGCTTTTAATTTATCAACTATGAACAAAAAATTTAAAACTAACAATGACAATTTAACTTTTTTGCTTTTTGACTGTAAATAGTTTCCCGTGGAATTCTGATTTCACTTATATAATTTAAAGACTGAGTGCGAAACGGACAGGCATAGGAGGGGAAGGTCAACTTTCACTTTTCAATATTTGCTTGTTAATAAATTTTGATTGTTTCATTAGTATCCATTCAGTCAGCATGCTTTATACATCTATTTTTCCATTTATTACCACATGCATCTATTTTTATATTTATTTGTTTTTTCTGTTGTAAGAAAGCTCTATATTTGTATTTTTTAAATCCCAGAAAGTTATATTAAACCATTTTGTGGTGAGGGCTGTGTAATTATTCCTCTTGCTCTTTGCCAGTTTCAGGGTCAAATAGAATATACATTTTTTTTATTTGTTAATGGTAATAATTGGGGTTTTTTGGATTAAGACTACCTGGGTTCTTTAAAAATTATTGAATGACTATTAGGTTATATAAGTGAGATTATGGAAAAACCACCAATACTCAGTTTTTAACTAGTTGAGTTTGTGTAAACAGTTGACAGTTGAAACCAAACCCGTAATGAGTGAACATTCCTGACAGTGGAATCCAGACAATTAGTACAGTTGATGCACTGAACTAAAACAGTTTAAATAACTCGTTGCAGAATATTTGGCCTTACCTAGTTATTACCTGTAATATGAAATAATTCATATTATACTTTAAAAACTACTATATCTTATAAAATCATAAATTATGTAAAATAAACATTAAGAAAAAAATTAATAGGACATTTGTTAGTATGTATTGAGAATTATACTAAGGATTGTAATATTACAATCCTATAGGATTCTATGCATATTTTATATGGTGAAATAAAATGGAAGTGTCCACTTATGTTATGGTTTTAAACAAGTATTCTTAACAATTTTTGTTATTTAGTGTATTTTCGAGAATAACTTATACCATATCAACAATTTATAGGTTATTAAATATGTTAAACGTATATTTACGTCAAATACAAATTTTGATACCTCAAAATTATATATTGAATTTTACGTGTTTTTTCTAAAGATCTATAATAGGTCAGACCCACTGGCACTGGTCAGACATTTAATGAACAAAATGTCTTGTGGCTCAGAAAATATGTTACTACAATTTTTCTAAAATCGTTTTCTTGAGGTTGAAAAATTGCAAAAAGTAACACAACTTCCATTACGGGATTTACAGAATGAAACAATTTTTATTACATTTGTATTGTTTTGTTTTGATTTTATGAACTCTTTGAGATTTTTTTAGAACGATAAGAATACATAGGGATAGTAAAAATAAGTTTTTTATAGTATTTGTAGGGTGGTTAATTGCAGATAATGAGTTATCTAGAAACCAGTGACAAGGGCAACCATGATCAATTAAGGTTAAGCATGATTCCTTTCTCGTCATAGGGCAAAGATCAACATAAAAACACCGCTGAATACTGCAGTAGTAGTACTTGTTCTATGGTGTTAACTGGCCTTGATATGAGAACATTGAAGTCATCTAAGCAAGTACATGATGGATGTACTCTGGTTAAATGTACACTAACTGAGATTTTCTAACTAATTGAATAGTTAATCATTTATTGTCATGTTCGATTTTATGTAAATTGATTTTATTTTGTTTCTTATATTATTAATAGATTATGAAGACATTGAGAATGTAGTGTTACATACAAAGTCGACAGTATAATTGTCAGAGTGACGTCACAGACATGAGTCGTAAGTAACGTCTCCGAGAGTGCAATGTCACAGGCAGAGTTTAATGCTGACAGGGACATATGTATGTCAACTCACAGTACTCCAAGTATCTCATGAGGAATTTAAGAAAAGTCATAAAACGTCTTATGGTATTTGTTTAGTGAAATTATTTAGATTAAGAAGTGTAATACATATGAAAGCACAAATATATTCTAATTTTATAAATACAACAATATGTTTTTGCTAGTAAATAATCTATATATATTTTTTCTTTGTCGGTACTGATATTGTAGTGCTGGGGACAGTGTTGTGAACATTGTAGGCGATAGGTTCTATGCTCAATCCTCTCGATATTGACATGGCATCCAATCAGTGGTTACCATCGATGTGGACACTACTAGAGAAGTCTGGAGTGTCCATGTTGAGTGGTAATCAAGGTTCAGATGTTGTGTAGGGAATATAACTGAATGTAAAGCTTGTAAGTTAGCTGAACATCAGACCAATACTACTTGGTTTGGATTCCACGTCAAGCTATAGGTTCCTTATTTACCCCTTATTTACCTATTGGACTATTAAAAAATAGCTCTTCTTGAGGAATAGTCGATCTTAATTAGCAACAATGACTACATTCGTTAATGGCCACACACACTCGCCCCTCATATTCTGCCTTATCTCTACGATCAGCGTCTTGCTAATGAATAATGAATATTGTTGACATAGTTACATAGGTAGTTGATTGTAGTTAAGGTAAACAAAGTCTAAAGTTGGTTGAGTTGGTGTACTTTATTGGGGAGACAGGTAAAAGTATAGAGTGGATGGGAGGGTCCCTTTAAATACCATTTAGACGTCTTTCTAGGATTAGCATGATAATACTGTATGCACACATCGTAAGTAGAAGATGAGAGATTTTATTTAATATTTATGATCAATGGATTAGTTGTGGATGGCTGTTTTAAATACAATGATAAAATGGTTCATAGTGAAGAGTTTTTCTTTAAATGCTTTAATGTGTTGTTACATTTTAGTCACATATTTAAGTAAAATTTTATTTTCATTTTAGTGAATTTCATGACAGAGAATACCTCTCTGTTAATTAGTGACTTTCAATAAATATAGAAAGGCTTCTAAATGAAATTTGCTTTAACCACACAGTGGTTCAATGGTAATTGGCACATCGCGTAATGTTCCTGACTGGCCTATACATCAC